>JABJVR010047509.1:0-27405 GCA_025773905.1 Chitala chitala | reverse complement strand
AGACCCAAGGCGGGAATTGAACCCCAGGCCTGGAGGTGCGCGGCAACAGTGCTAACCACCACGCCACCGTGCCGCCTACTGCCATATGTTACGGATGAAAAATTTAATATTTCCCACAATTCTTCAGTCTTACTGTCTTGAAGTAATGAATTAGTTCTCTTTACTTTTTCTAAAACTTTAATGACAAAAAAAATTTCCTTGAGTCTTAAGTCGAAGGTTTAGGAACATAGATTTTGAGAAATGTGTGCTAATGTATGAACAGAGGTGTGTACATAATAAAGAATATCCATCTATTGGTCCATTATCTAATCGTTTATTCTGTTCAAGGTCACCAGGGGTCTGGAGTCTGTCTCAGGAGGCTTACAAGACACAGGCCAGGGGGTACCTCAGACAGACAGGGTGTCAATGTATCATAGGCCTGATAAAGAATGCAATACAGGTTTTTGTACAAACTTATAAATGTTTGTGACCTTGGTAAAATGTGGAATGTGTGTGTGTTTGTCTGTGCACGTGCGTGCAAATGTGCATGTTTGTGCGTGAGTTACTGTGTCTATGAAGACTATCAGTCGTCTAGGTGAGGTTATCTGGACGTTGAGTCATGTCAACTGGACTTCTTTCTCGCTTATGCAGAAACGTTACACCTTTTACCAAAATGCTTCTTCAGTCTGATGGAAGTGGGGAAGATTCTATCACTATATACCTATCAGGGTAGCAGGCCACACCCATCCCTGAATAGACTCATTAGTGTAAGAAAGGTGAGATTAGAGTCATTAAGAATAGGGGGTTGTTGCATATGACGACCAGCAACTTAAATAAAGGGGCATTTGTTAGGTGTGGCCCTCCTGATGGACATGTGAAAAGGTGTGTAACTGTGTGTGTAAAACCTCCTGCTGGATCCAGATTCTGTTTATTGTTGGGGAGAGCAGACACTGCCACTGCTCTGGGCGGCACAGACTGGCAGACGAGAGGGCAGAAAGGGGAGGACGGGGGGAAAAACAAGGGCCCAGTGTTCGGGCCCTCAATGTGCTCGCCTGAGGAGCGTCCTGCAGCTCTCACCGAGCAGCTCGGCCTCCCCGTCACACGGCTGCTCGTGCGAGGAAACAAAAAACAAGGTTAGCGCACATAAAGCTCCCTCTAAGCAAGTGAGCCGAGGTTGTTCGTCCTTTGCGGACACAGAGAGGTTCTGTTCTGAGACCCTTGGGGGCTGAGCTTGGGAGGGCCTCGGATTATACTTTAAGCATAAAAGGTTTTTAAGGTCAAACAACATTTACACAAATTTTTCTTGTGGCACATTTTAAACTCTCTTGGAAATTTTGAAATTGAGTTGTGTCAAACCCCTTAATACATTTACAGGTTTTTAAATATCATTTGGGTTGGATGTTCAAAGTTGAAACAATACAGGATTTACTTGGATGGAGTAAAAAATATATCCTCCTAAAACTCAAATTATGTGTCAGACCTGTAAAGTATTAGTTCCATATTTTTAGATTATTTGTCTGTGCTACTTTTAGAAAATCTGTGAATAATTAATTATAATACATTATCCTGAGTGATAGTATCCTCAAAAAACTAAAATTAACCTCATTAATTAGAACAGGTAGGAGAGATGCTGTTTGCTGTCTCCATAAATACAGAAAAATGTATTCATTATTAATCTCTTATTACCACATATTCATTTTAAGTAATAATGGATTAACAAAATAAAGAATTTGGAAAATCAAAAAATAAAAAACAAAAAAGCACACAACAAAAATAGTTCTACACAGTTTAGAAATTGCCAATATTATCATCACTGATTGAATACGTTCGGCAATACAATGTAAACTTGAGCATTTCAAATTCTTAACCTACGTTGAACAAGAAATTGCCTGGCATAATTACACTCCACTCTTTAATTAATAACCTCCTGCGATTTTAGAGCTGCACAATAATTACAGACGCAGTTAAATCCTAAAAAGACATTTGCCTCCAGATGACACGTAACCAAATGGCAAAGTGTGCCTAGGTGAATAAACAGGCAGGGAGCATCACAATGATACAGAAGAAAAAAGTAACATTTGAGGGTGCATGGTGTGACATGACACAGGATATGATTGTCCAGTAATGGACAGAATCCGTTTTCCTTTCCCTTACACCTTAAACATGTTAACTGTCTGTCCATTGCAGAACTACTAACTGAAAGTTGAACAAAAGAGCTGTCTCTACTTGCTTTTAGCCACACACACACACATACACACACACACACACATTGTCCTTGTTGCTCAACAGAAGCCTTTTTTTAGGTAGTGGTCTCTGTGAGTGTATTTATTTATTTATCTGTTTAGAGTTCTGCTACTGAGCAATCTTGTATGAGTGTCAGAGCTTTTCATTGGCCTATACAAGGACAAAACATTCTAATTTACAAATTAAATACAAGTTTACTGTAATGTTTAATTAAATTGAAGGGCCAGTGCGCCCAAGGAAAAAGAACATCCTCTCACTGTTCATAATTATCTTTCTCCTCAGCACTGTCTCATATTATGGTTTCCCTTGAATGACATGGTTTTTCCCTACCCCCCAACCACAGAACAGACAGCGACAGTGTCTCTAGCAGCCTGTTCACCTTGGGCTGCCCCCATCCTCCTGTATGACACAGCTGCACTGGCCAAGTCAATCAGCCAGGCACCCAATTCATTAATCCTGAAGTTGACCTAACAGAGGCATCTTAGTCACACACACACACTCCTTGCACCTGCGACACACCAAAACAGTCATGAAGGGAAATGGGGCTGTCATGTACAATCCCCACCAGAGAAGGGCGCTGTTGTGCTGTACCAGCAGGGTGAAACAGGGACACAGTTGAGTCTGGCTTAGTTATTAGTATTAGTTAGAGCACACATAATTAAATACTCCAGTTTTTTTTCTTATGGTCCATACCAGAGTTGAACCAGAAAAATGATAGCAATAAAGCATATTTAACTAGTCACAAATAACAAGTGCATAGATTTGCATATGGACAGTAAGGACATGTTACCAACAGTATTGTGGGAACACTGTATTGCCCCTTACAATATTTTTAGCAACCTCTGGACATTTTCAACTTAAGATCATGGGGGGGGGGGGTTTCTCTGTAGCAGTCTTGGAACCAAACCTACAACATTGACAAATACAGTATCTCTGTGTACAGATAGAGCAAGCATGAACATTTTACAGTGTTCTATATGTACATCTATCTGTTTGCATATTATTGCATTTGCATATTTCAGAGAATGTATATTTATTGTATGACTCAGGTGTCTTTATGACTTTATGCGTCTGTGTGAGCTTGTAATACTTCGCATAAATGTTTATGTTATCAAAAGCACAATGTAACCTTACAGAGCTCTGCATGCACCTGAATTCCCAAAACTTGTACCTCCAGTCCACTTGCTAAAGATGCATTAATAATGTGATGCAGAAAATTAAAAAAGCTTAACAGGGGCAGGGGGGAGGTAGAAGGCAGGGTCATGTTACTGCCTTTTATTAATAACTCACCTCGTCCATTTCACTACGCAAACTGATCTCCGAGCCAGCGTGCATAAGCACTTTGTTTCATTTGCAATCAGAACTTGCCTCCAAGTGCTTCATAGCTTCTTCCTGCCTCATGTAACTGATGACACACTGCAGCTAAATAATTGCACCGCCCAAAGTCGTTTAAGGTCCACGCGTGCTTATGATTGAAGCCAATTAAATCTTAGAGAGAAGCAGCCTTTGAAAGACGTGCGTTTAAGCATGTAATATTTGACAAAGTCATTATTTATCACCAGTTCCCTACCGCCAGCTCTCACTGAAATGTTCCAAGTACATGACCTTAGAGGAGCTGAGCATTCACAAGATGTGATGCTATTATTTCTTAGGTACAAAAGGAGAAATCAAACATTCTTATCTGTGGTGTAAAGATGTCAGTAAGGTCATTGCTGTAGGTTCTATAACTTTTATTCTTAGCCTGAATCCGTGGAGTCTATGAATAGATTTTAGGGACTCTGAATTTGGAAAACATTTACATCTTTACTTTCACTGACCCCTAACTGGAATTACATGCACATGTCATAAATATTTTCATATCACATTACAGTTGTTACACATTCTCAGAATATTGTTTACACTTATCACAACTTTAGTATTGCAGTCATTATTACATCTTCCACACAGTCACAGTGTTCCTGTCTATAAATGCTTAATAATGAAGCATGTATGTTAATTAATCACACATTACTTTTCATATATTATTATAGCTATTTCAGTGTGATTTGTGTTGATTGTAATCCTATGCATTTAATTTTTTTATTAAAAGAGAGAGAGAGAGAGAGAGAGAGAGAGAGAGAGAGAGAGCGAAGGGGTCCATAGGCTGAACCAGGATGTCAAAGTGGTCCAAGGTACAAAAACCATTAAGAAACTTTAGTAGAAAATGAACATCCACCCATAGGCAGCACAGTGGTGTGGTGGTTAGCACTGTCACCTTGCACCTCCAAGCCTGGTGTTTGATTCCCACCATGAGGTCTGTGTGTGAGGAGTCTGCATGTTCTCCCTGTGCTTGGTGGGTTTTCTCTGGGTTCTCCAGTTTCCTCCCACACTCCAAAGACATGTGGGTTAGGTTGATTGGAGTCTCCAAATTGCCCGCATTGTGTGTGTGCCCTACTGTGGGTTGGTGCCCTGCCCTGGGTGTCCCCTGCCCTGTGCCCTATGTGTCCTGGAATGGGCTCCAGGCTTCCCTGTGACCCTTAACAGGGTGAAGCGGTACAAAAGATGACTGACTGACTGAACATCCATTGTTCAACTGCTTGCCATTTGCAGGGTTGTGAATGGCCTGTAGCCTGTCCCAGACGATGCAGGGTACACCATGGTCAGGATGCCAACCTATTGCAGGGCACACACACACTAAGGGAAAATGTTGTCCAGTCAGCCTAATCAATGAGTGTTTATGTTCCTCAATAAACAAAATGTATTTTGATAATATTCATTATAAAATATATGTGGGCTTCAAAACTGTAGGATAAACTGGCCTTTTTTGGGTAGGGGAGATAGTGGTCAACATCCAGTAAATGCTTCACATTTTCTGGCTGAAATTTTTTTATTATTGTGTCAGAATACATGCTTTCAAAGATATTTAAATAGATATCAACAGACAATGCTTTACATTAAGATTTCTGTATGGTAGCTGTCGGTAATGAGGGAAAAAGGGAGTCTTCATAACTATTCATACCAGAAAACAGCCAGTGATTATACAAGTGTAAACAATTTAAAATACTGAAAATTAGGCAGACTTTGGTTTGAATGAGATGGTACACAAAGTTATTTTATTTGTTTACTTATGGTTAACGTCTTTTGGTTTATTGGTTATATGGTCTTTTCACAAGTAAATAAATGTTTAATCACCTTGTAATGAGCTTTAAATCTAATTATCTTTGGTGCCCAAAGATTTTTGCACACTACCCTAGGCTAAGCAGTAATAACAGTCACTTTTAAACTAAATTAGCTCCATTTATCGCTGGCAAATGCCAGCTGTTGAGACACACATGATAAATTGTCATATAGTCACTGAGCCTTTCATTAGCTTTAACCTGACATTGCTTAGTAATGAAATTTGAATATTAACACAAAACTGTTGGGTAATCAATATGGAAACATTAAACTATAATGAGCATTAAGCTAGACAGAAAAATAGAACATTCTGTATATGGTCTTTGATTAATATAAATTTTGGTATATTTAAATTTTTTTTTTTATTATGTTTGCTTAAAGTGTAGCCACTGCATGGGGATGTGAATTGCACGTTTGATAGATTATTAACAGAGCAAATGTTTGCTTCACACAGACAGTCAGTGTGACATAACCTCTGTTGAGGTTGTTATTTTGTGCATCCTGTCCCCTCCAGTTCACCCACGTGGCAGGCCGAAGCCTACTGATACAAACACTGGCACACCATGAACGCTGTGCACCCCATTGGCACTCCTCCCTGCTACTGCCACCGAGATGGACCAGTTTCATCGGCAAGACAACGTCCGATTATGTCCACTCCTCCACCCCACTGATGGCCCCTGTACATGTTCAGGCTTATTTAATCATCACAAACAATTATAAAATGCATATGTAAGCATGAGAATAAGTTAAAATACACACAATGAAATGGAAATCGCTGTTACAAGTGACATTTATAGGAATACAAGTGTTACAGTGCCCATTCATAATGCCAATTTTTATTAAAGTCTTCTTGATCTTCATCAATTATATCACATCCTGCTCAGCCCATGACCCATACCATCATGCCTGCTACCCAATTCTCACAATCTCTGCATTCTCCCTCGTATTTTTAGCCTCCATTACAGTGCCAGTCAAAACTTAATATGGGAAAGGCATCCTGGGTTAGGCTCCCTCTTACCCCACACCTTCTCTCCTTTCCTGTAATCACATATGGTATGTATCACTCTCTCTTTCTGTCTTGCTTACCCTCTCTCTCTCTCTTTCTCTCTCTCTCTCTCTCACTCACTCACAGTATATGCTGCTTCAAACAGGTGTCACCTGTCAAAGATGGGCCTTGTCTTGACCCCACCCCCTTTTTAAACTTGCCCTCCCTAAGTGGTTGCGCCCGCTTTTTTTATGCATCACTCTCATCTTACGAGCAGCTTGTTTTCTTCTGCTGTCGTCCCCACACGCTCCCCCATCGGCAGCTAAAACCCACCCTTGTCCCCCTGCTCCCCCTCGACTGCTTCCTCGTCCACGTGACCACTTTGTTTAAAAGGAGGGACCAGGAGCAGGTCCTGTTCTTCTCTGGGTGGCGGGCCATTAGATTTGCACCTTGTTCCTGCTTTGCTACCGAGGAACAACGCTGAATCTACCTATTAGAGGAACATGAAATGGTGCTGGGCTTTTTGGGGGTTGCTCCTTGCATTAGGAGTGCTATCCTGGGGAGAGATAGGCCTTGAGATCCCTGAATATGATGGCCGGGATCGTGTCCATGACCTGAACGCCAAGAACCTCAAATCTGTGATGGACAAGTATGATGTTATGGTGATCTACTACCATCAACACGTTGGGAAAAGCAAAGCAGCTCAAAAGCATTTTGAAATGGAGGAGCTTGTCTTGGAGGTTAGTAACAGGTGCAGAGCATGGTGAAGAGGCGGTACATAACTAGATCACAAACCATCACCTGAATATACCCAGCTCCTACCAGGACTATGCCAGACAGCATGGG
This sequence comes from Chitala chitala, assembly GCA_025773905.1. Taxonomy (NCBI): domain Eukaryota; kingdom Metazoa; phylum Chordata; class Actinopteri; order Osteoglossiformes; family Notopteridae; genus Chitala; species Chitala chitala. Next base: position 20,195 of record JABJVR010047509.1, on the reverse strand, counting down.
ATGTGATTACCTTTGGATGCTAAAGCATAAAGGCTACTAAGTGTGTCGTCTAGAGCCAGGCTACAGAGTGGACTATGTACAGCTATCCAATGATGAAAAGGAAGTACTGGGCTTAATGTGATGGAAGTTGATTACTCATTATGAGCATAGCATGTGAACAGTCACTTGATTCATGAAAGGGAATGGCTGACCACTGAAGGTCCTTCTTCACTGTAGTCCTAAGAAAAATGTTAAAATAGATACCAAGGATAAACACAAGATGTATCTAATACAAGCTGTGTCTAATAGATACATGGTGTAGTAATTAATGAAAAGCCCTGTAATTATGCAAGTTTGGAGATGGTGTGTGCGTGTGTGTGTGTGGTTGTATGGGATGGTTATATGATCAGGATGGTTATATGATCGGTGTCAAAGGAACTTTTTTAGGGAACAAAAAATTGATTGGTTGAGTGAAGCATTAAATGTGGATTTATTAACTAATCCACCAGAGAAGGTCCATTTCACACCAAAGTAGTACCTCTCTTGTTTGGTGTTCCCTTACTCTTATCACATAGTACATTATTAATCGATATCCTCTGTACAATGAACACTCCAATGAATGTTTGCAGCTTTCCCATTGCCTCAAAGTGCTGTGTGTCTAAATTAGCCAACAGAGTGTGAGTTCAGGCAAGAGTACATAAACTGAAGGGAATGCATAGGGTTAAAGAATAAAATTACATTTTGTCTTCTTCCTTTGTGCTTTGCAGTTAGTGAATTTTGTATGCCTGTCAAGTGGATATTGAACTGCTTTGACACTGACTGAAAGCTGATCAACTGGGACACATAGGAGAACAAACCGCTACGCTTGCCATGTATTTTAGTGGTGCATTGTTTGACGTTCTTTCAGTTCATATGATTATGAGTCAGCACTCCTACAGATAGTATGGTCTTCTGATAATATTGCATAGTCCAGACTTTGTGATTGACAGTCAATTTGTTACGTGGTTGAATGTCTGGACTAACTGCCAATAATGGAAATTGCGATTTGTACTTAAACATAAAATCAGCACTTTAAGACACAACATTGGCATTAAAGAAACATTCACATTGTCTATCAAACATATGTATTATTACACTTTACAGCAGTGACTGGAGCTCGAGCTCATTACCTCACAGCCCGCACAGTTACCAGACAAGACAATTCGCCCACTGAGCTAAAGACCCAACCGCCTTGTTAAGGGGACTTATCTCATTCTTGTCCTGACTGCCAGGGGGTGATCTCACCATAACACTTTAACATCCATTACATATGTACAAAAGAAAAAAAGCTTGCATAAAATTACCCCACTATTAATATTAATAACAATTAAAATAGTTGAAATAGGACCAAAAATACAAACATACAGTTCAACACAGGCATATAACATGATGTATATTGTAACATCCGTAACAGCATTAAAATAAAATTATGTACAATTAACGTAACAAAAAACAATTGCTTCTCTTCTATCACAACAAAAGATTCTTATAACAGTATTACTAACCTGAGTATGTGTATGGCCAGGCTATAAAGACAACAAAAAGGCAGTTTACATCTTACGGCTAATACTCATCTACTATGATCATTAATTGATCTAATCTAAACACTAGCTAAAAATGGTTCATTTCAAGCATATTAAACAAACTCCACAATAAGCTACGATTGTAAACTATAAAAAGCTCAATTAAAAGATGTCTACTATATTACCATTAAAAATGTGCCAAGATTTACCAACTGCACTGACTTACTGAGGTCAGGGTGAACTTGGGCATGGTGGTACAAACTATCCTTAGCGCTATCAGAGAGAACACTGAATTTGTCTGTTCTTACATGCTGCAAAGGCAGCAGCAAACTCACTCAATTCCCAAAATCACAGAAAATTAATAAATGGGGTTTAGATAAATAAGTTCAAGATATTTATGCACAATGGTGGCCTAACGGCTGTGGTGGCCTGGTGACTCAATGGGTAGAACATCAGGCTGGGATGTGGAAGTCTCCTGGCTGAAATCCCAGTCCAGCCACCTGGTGTGTCCTTGAGCTTGACACCCCCTGCTAGCTCATTGTCGGTGTAATTACACGTGTAAGTCGCTTTGGATAAAAGTGTCTGCTAAATTACAAGTAGATACTCTCAAATGTTTAATACTACCAGTCTGTGTGTCTCATTAAATGTTTTGAGGATTTTATATCTAAAAATATATTGGATCCATAGAAAATGAAATTCCCCAGCATGCTAAACTTTGCTTCAGGGCTAACGAGTGTGCACTGTGGCAGAAAAAAAACAGCAACAAATAATGCATACTGTGTGACTGAGCTAAAGCAGGGATTAAAAAAGACTTGAAGCAAGCCTGAAGGGAGTTCCACACTTCCATTCACACTCCTGAAAGCATTTTATATGCATCTCATTAATATAGGTTAACATCAGGCAGGCATGACTACTCAAAAAAGCATTTTGGTTAAATTCTTCCTTATGCTCCAATACTTTTGAAGCCATACCAAGCGATACCAACCATATGACATTGCAAAGACTTGTTAGCTATAGAATCACCGATAGGAATCAGTTAATGTGATTGTAAATGTTTAAACATGTATATAAAAACTGAGATTTTCAAAGACACCAGTAGTCTTCCAATGTGTCACATGACATGTACTATGTACAGGAAGTCAGTGCCATGGTGGCAGGTTTAACCTTGAGGATGGGGGTATCATGGATTTAATATTGTGGTCATGTCTGGAATTAATTTGAAATGATGAAATCTTGAGAATAACTTGTGAAATTATTGTCTATCAAATCTGGTGGGTTTCCCCTTGAATACATGCACCCAGGTCCTACTTGTCCAGCAGTTGTGGATCTTGGTCAAATTCTAATTTCTAAGTGCTCATATTTTCTTGCCCCATGTTTCACTGGCATGGTAGCATGGCATAACCTATTGCTTACACTTCAAGCCAGCCCCAGTCAATTGCACTGGCAGTTATTCTTCACACTACATGATACTCCCATAAAGTGTGAAAGTAAGCTGAAAACAAAACAGAGAGGTTTTTCTTTCATTATTTCAATTCAAAATGTATTGCAAGCTGCACCACTGAGGCCTATTATTTGATATCACACTTCACTACCAAGTACTGTCGGATTAATTGACCTCCCTGTGGACTTAGATACAAAATAGTGTGTGGGCTGGAATTATGCCCTTGTGCCCTTAGCTGGGCTTCAATAATTGTACTGACAAGGGTTTCCATAACCAGTGAAACAATACCTGGGCAACCCAGCAAGTACAAAATGCTCTCTGGAAGTGGTGACACAGTAATGTATTTGTTTTTTGCACAAATAATATATTTATTTGGATCCCTAGCAGTGTATGTAGTGAGCAGTAATGAATGTTTGTAGACTGTGTACAGAGCATACTTGCTAAAACTACAACTCCCAAGATCACCAGCGAGATGTGTAATTGCTGATAGTGCATCAGGCACTTTGTGACATCATGGCAGTTGTCAATAATAACACAAGAATAATGATGACAAAGCCATTGTTATGATAAGAGCATGATGGCGAAAAAACTTGTTCAAACACAAATACAGATTTAATATTCCACAGTCGCAGCTAAATTTCAAACTAATGACCTGATTTGTATGATCTCCATCTTCTCTAAGAGCATGTTAGATAAGACCTGGTGTCAGCTGCTTTATACTGCACAAATGTCACAGTGGTCTGTCTACCAATTGCAATGTGCATATTTGCACATGGAACTACATAAAAAGCATACAAACAATCTAATAGGAATATAGATACATAAGAACACCATTCAGAATTTGACATCTGGAAATAATCCTGATGCATTCCTTAGGTTGGAAGAGATTATTAAGACATCAGTTCAATATATTTTTATATAGCGCCTTTCATAACAAGTTGCCTCGAAGCTAACAGCCTCATCAGTGCTTCAGAATTCACTGCACACTTGCACAGGCTCTAATATGCCCATATGTGTGACATGTTAACCGTTTTTATGATAGCCCAATACCACATGCTCATGAGCCACTTCTGCAAGTGATAACGGGGATCTATTTTTGAATGTGAAACAGAGAGACGGTGGAGCAACATGTTACCCATCAGCTCTTGAGCTGGTCCCAGTCTTGAAAGAAGTACTGTACTTGTCAGCAGGTCCCAAAAACATCCACGCTGCCAAAATAGATCGTGACAGCAGGTGACCTGTGGCTAAATTTAACAAAGTCTTCAGCCACGAATCTCATCTTCCCAACCCCCGAACCACACACACACCATATGTTTTGCTTGCAACCATTTCCTTCAATGCTAACCATTCTTCTGTCGATGCAGACACTTGAGAACCTGCTGATTTCTCCCTAAGTCTGTTCACGGACCTCCTGGCCAATCCACCCATTTGTCACTCGCTCCTTATGAGAGTTGACTCCGGCCATCTGGTGGACGGTTTTAGTAATGCATCATTATTGTCAGAAAATTCTTACATATTCATGCATCCAAAATCTAACTGTAAAGCCATAAGCTGCAGGTCTGGACCTGCATTGTGGAGATGGAAGATATGTAACAAGGCTGGACCTGCAGTGTCATGGCAAAAGTGATGTTCCATTACTTGCTGGCAGTGGCTCTTTACACAAAATGGCTGTCTGGCCGGCAGAGGTTAGTTTAAATTTTTTCAAGTACATTTTAAAATGATCAGCTATTATGTGTTCTGTAGAAGCAGTTCTGTGGCTATGCACATAGTTCTTAGGCCATTTAATACTGTAATAATTTTACAGTCTTTAAGCTTATTAAAATGTAAAATTTGCAGCTAACATTTCTTAATAATAGTATGACATTTTAATTTCAAAATAATTGTATTCAGACAGTTCTTGTTTTTGTTCTTAAATGTGTGTTTTGTAAGATAGCCAGTGACTGGTTTGAGAATGAAATGACAATATGGTGTTAAATGTCTTAGTATTGCTATTCATAGAAAATACGTTTTCACCAGAACTTTTTCCAACCAAAATCCATCATCTAAGGTTTTTTTTAATATGAAAAATAACAGTAAGATTTCTTCACTTTTTGTCTTTGGAGAGAATGGCACTTATATAGGCAACAGCTGAAGCAGCAGTGCTTCACAAGGTTTTTACCAATGCGTTAATGATTACCTCGTTACATCTCACAGATAGACATATTTATAGTACTTTTTAATGGTGTGAAGATGAAAAATTGTAATGAGCTCTCACGTTTATTATTTATTCATTACACTTGTAACAGACCATATCACACATTCTGATGTCACCTCAAAGAGATGAGTGATTTCTTAACTTCCATGTACCAATACCCAGAATCCTTTGCACACAAAGACCAGAGAGATACGTGTTTCTCATTTTCTGAAAAAGAAATGGGGTCTGAATACTTTGAATGCACTGTGCTCTGTACAACTGCACAGCTTATAGGTATTTAGCCCATGTATGGTGTTGGGGTCTGTGGGACCCATTGCCCATGTTAATTAATACTTAATATTTTAATATATAATGTTTTGTGGGCAGTGTACAGAGCATACTTGCTAAAACTACAACTCCCAAGATCACCAAAAAGACGTGTAACTGCTGATAGTGCATCAGTATCGAGTATCGACAACAATGTCAAATTGATGCTATCTTCCAAGCAGTAGACCAAACTGCTCCAGATTGTTCACATTTCTAAATCTGGCCCTGGGAGTAGGGGTATCAAAACTAATGGGTGGACAGCTGCCCCCCTGCTGCCAACATTGAGTATGTGAAATCATATGTATACTGAATTGAGCATACAGTATATGTACACCGACAATAACAGAACCACTTCATTTCCACAAATTTAGCATGTTGTTTCAAAGACATCCTCAAAATGCCATGGCAACAGTCATCACTGCAAGAACAGGCACATGTAAAGGGGGACACACTACACCAGAAACCTATTTTATACAGTATCAGGAGAACAGGTGGATTCATTCATCAAGTGTAGTTTTAACAATGAGTGGTCACAGGTCAGAGCTGCACACCATGTAACTGTACCGTTCTGCTGTGTCACATACAAGGCTAAATACAATTTCGTTACAACAGTTATAATGAAATTCAATTGTTTCCATAAAGGATTGACTTTTTTACTAATTAATTAACATATGCTGATGCATTAAATAAGGATGTTAGTAATACAGAATGTCATTGGACTGACTATGGTCGCATAAACCTGTGACTGTGGAACACAGTAAAAATGGGCAATACTGCTAACTTTTAAAAAGCCCATTAATTAGCTTATTTGTTCCAATAGTAGCTGTGATATCTGTTTCCATCTAATTTAAGTAAGCACATTTATGCCCTCTGAACCTTTACAAAAGGCCAAGTGGCTGTCATTCTCCCGTTAATGAGCCAGGAGGGCTCTTCCATTCACATTTGCCTGGTTCCTAAGTGCATGTTGTCCTAGGCCTGAATAATCAAATACAGACACAACCATGAAGGGAACAGCAGATCACTTCTCTGAGGGCAGACCTGTTTACATGCACACTGAAATGAAACAAGAATGAAAGTTTAAATGTTTAGATATTGTAGAGAAGCAATGCTGGCTCAAGCGTTTTCCACAGAAAACCACCAGAGGATTTTTTTCTAAAACATCTGTCTTCTTAGATACAAACCCATCTTATTCTCATTAAGCAGCTATTACACTGTGTAGAAAACAATAGAATTTGAGGAAATGGTGCTTACCGTATGTTGTAAAACATTTCAAATGACAACGAATGGAAATGTGCATGTAGTAGACAGTACTTACAAACTATAAATGTAGGACATAAGACTTTTAAAAGCAGACAATCCAAACCAACAATTATGAAGTACAAGTTGATTAGAACCCATTAGGACCCTACATTGTATGCAAGCAATTGTGTTTGTTATTCTACAATGAAGAGCGAAAACATGGTCTTGCTTGTCTCATGGGTTCAGGAGTATCATTTTCTTTAGCCATTAATGGCTAGTTAGGGAACTGTCACAGATCTCTTTCTGCTGCACTTGCTGGATCACGATGCTCAGGAAAGATTTCTCAAAGCCGTGATGAGTATTGTATTACCACGTTTTCTAAGCTGACTGTTTTAGAGGTGTATAAATACTGCATTTGAGCCCTAAAGAGACACAGAGGGCCTGCGCATTAAGCAAAGCGCCGCAGGGCAAAGGCTCCGTAAGGCTAATTCGACAAAGCAAGCATGACGTGCAGCATGTGGACTCCAGGGAGGTGGGCAGAGATGCGCGCTGACATTTCCACTCACAAAGGTCAGCTTTTGAAGAGCAGGTCAGTCATGATGTTTTTCTACGGCTCGGAGGAGAATTGAGCACTGACAGCTGTCCCCGAACAGAATGTCGAATGAGTCTGAGGTTAAACGTGATGGAGGGTACCACAAACCACCCAATTTAGGATCCACAAATCGGATGCCCTTGCAGAAAACCTGAAATATTGCCTTCCATCTCAGAGGACAGTCTGCATTTCTTTCATAGAGCAGGATATCACTCTAATCAGTGATATTTTTGCCAGACGTTAAACATGACTCATCAGACAGCACAAACAAAACATATTGTCCATGGAAGACTAGTCAAAATGAACATGCTAAATGTTAAAGTTGACTCAGACCCTAAACTCCTCCAGATGTTCCCAGCTATGATTTCAAAACTATCGTGACACTGGAGTTTCCTTCTAGTCATCAGATTTTTTTTTTTTACACCTCCTATAAGAAACCTCTTGCAGGCGTATCTACAATGTTAAACCACCTTGTTTTCCTCACATATTCCTCTGGTGTGATATTGTGCACAGGTGGAGATGTGTCACTAATGTGGTGGTTCTGCTTGTACTTACATTTTTGCACTTACACAGTCTAGCTGTCAACAGCCACTTAACATTTATGACACCCTCTTGACTGTAACATTTTGGGAATGAGGGAGAGAGAAAGGGTCCTCTTGCAGAAGAAAGAGGTTTATTAAGATCCAAAATAGGGTACAAAAAAGTTATAAGGGAGATACCATGCTAAGATACAAGACAAGGAACCACACACAATCACCAGCAGCAGAGTAACTGAGGGCTTAAAGAGGAACAAAACAGGAAGTTGAACACAACGGGAGATCACTAACGACACAATCACAATGAGCAAAAGTGACATAAGGAAGTGTGACACCTAGATGACACTAGAAGGCATGACAGCCCAGGGTCATGACACTATAATAAAGCTTCAAATGGTTTACCTCACAAAAATACTCATCTGACTTTATTCGTTTTAGCAGATGCTGTTATCCAAAGTGACATACAACATTTCACATACATGTTACAAAGAACTAGTGCTGAGTGTCTTGCTCAAGGATAAACCTGGTGGCTATGCTGGGATTCAAATCAGGAGACCTCTGCTTCCTATCCTGATGTTCTACCCAATGAGCCACCACCATTGCTGGAGTTCTGAGTACTAGATATAGGGTAAACAATCTAGAATATATTAACTCCGTACAGGCATTGAATTATTTGTTAAACTCTACAGCCTTCTCTGACTTTCAGTGTGGTAGAGAACTTATCTGCAGTCAGTTGGACATAAAGTGGGAAATTCTTTTCTCTACTTTTAATATGTGATTGTGCATCTGTCTGGTTGCTTAATTAGTGAGTGGTTGGGTATTTCTGTTATCCTTTTGTGATCCTCAGGTTGAATGGTTATTGTGTCTTTTGACTGTACATATACTGTGGTCTAAAACCTGACTTTTCTCTGCAGTTGCTTACAAGCCCTGCTGCCCTGACGTACCAGGTATGTTCAGGTGACTCCATGTACTGTACCTGGCTTTGCCTGTGACTGTGCATTTTGGCAGCAGTGAATGCGTTGAGCCTTACTGAGTTGACAGTAGTTTGATGCACTACAATGTAAAAGAAGGAAAAGCTTCTCATAGCTGATTTGATCAGGTTTATCCATTCAACTGTTTTAAGCTCATATTCTAGTTCTCCTTTTCGCTGCTTCAGGCCCTGCTTGCAAACAGAATTTTTAGTTCAAACAGTCCCATTAGCACTAACTGAAAAGAAGAACCCAAACGTAGACATCCTAAACATCTACGGAAGTGTTGATGAGGCGAGATCTTGCGATGACATAATGCACTCTCTGGCATCATTTTGCAAACTAGTCAGCTGTATTCACAGTCACATGTGACTTTCCATAGTGCTCACTGTCCTTTCTAGGAAGTGATGCTGATCATTCCTGGTTCACGGGAACCGCATGACCTTGAATGGCCACTAACTAACCTTTACAATTTTTTTTATTAAAATTGCTTTTGCTATTTGAAACAAGGCCAGCTGTGAACAGACAGTGTTGTATTCTGCTTCTCCTGAATTTAATGCTTGACCGCTTTTGTAGGTTGCACTGATTAAGAGGAGAATGTTTTTGTATGGAATTTTTAATAGTTTTCTATATTATTATTTAACTCTATCTACTAGTGTACAGGTGGCACAGTGGTGTGGTGGTCAGCACTGTTACTGCACACCTCCATGCCTGGGGTTTGACTCCCGCCTTGGGTCTGTCTGTGTGCGTGGAGTTTGCATGTTCTCCCTGTGCTTGGTGGGTTTTCTCTGGGTGCTCCGGTTTCCTCCCACAGTCCAAAGAGATGTGGGTCAGATTGATTGGTGTCTCCAAAACTGCCCTGGGTGTCCCCTGACCTGCACCCTATGCCTCCTGGGATGGGCTCCAGGCTTCCTGTGACCTTAACAGGATGAAGCAGTATAGAAGATGAATGAATATATTATTTCTGTAGTTGAGTTTTCTTTAGTTTAAATGGTCTGAATTTGTGCTGAAGTATATTTTTTCAAAAAGTGTTATTTTGGCTCATTGTCTGGCTGGTAGAGATTTGTCTTTACCATTGGCATGCAGCATTTTCCTCATTTACAGAGTTATGATGTACATCAAATGTCACACAAGCTCACAATGTCACATACAGAGAAGAATGGCTTTGCTGATGTTTAATCTATTACAAAAATAGGTAAAACTGTCATAGTTTTCATTATATTAATATGCAAGTACTTTAATGCAATAACTGTAAAAAATCGTAGTTTGATGCACACACAACTACATCTCTATCAACATACCGAAAATATGCGGTAATTCATTTATTTAAAATTATTTCCAAACTGAATAATTACATTTTTCGTCCACATTAATTGAATGAATAATAAAATTTGTAATTTATTTTTAAATACTGTACTATTGTAATTTCTTTTTATTTACTGGTAATCTAAAATGTAGATTTCTTAACTATCAAAAGTGGTCAACGGTAAACTGAAACAACTACTGCGACTGAAGATTTTTTTTTCTCCTAAGAAGTTGTTGAGTGTCTGTCGAGAGATATTAAGCATTGACAAAAAGAATATGTGTGTAAGTATGTAGGTAAAATATGCATTTCAAAGATGTATAGCAACACGTTTATCAAAACGTGTGTTCTTTAGCTCATCCAAGTAATGCTGATGACTGAAACTTGACAATGTCTTTTGACCACAGATTAGAACATGCTTGTGGCCCTATTGACACATTTGGAACAAAGCCCCCTGCCCTGCCCTGTCATTCTGTTCCTGTCCATCACAGCTGCTGCCTTCCAGCTAGTTAGCCGCATTGTTGTCATCTTTGGTTTCACACCACTTTAGAAAACGCAGAGGCAGCCTTTACGCCTTTTCCCTAAACGACACTTGAGTCTACATGCTCACCAAGAAAAGTTTTTTTTTTTTTTTTTTTTTTTTTACAGTTTTGCTGGTCTGATAAAATTCAGATTCTACTGGTTTTATTTTGATGCTAAAGTACTCGTGAAAACATTTTTTCAAACTATAAAATTATTATTATGAAAAGTTAACAGCTAGAAAATTACACATATGGGAGTCCAGTGTAGTACCAGGAGCCCAAAATCAACATTCAGCTACTCTTTTTGAGCTCAGATAAACATTCACCTGGAAAAAAGAAAATGTGCAGACAGACAGACACACTGAGGTAAGGCTGCAAAAACATTACGAAATGTGCTCAGAAACTAGAACAATAAACACCAGAGGAAAATTATATGGTTCTAAAACCATGGTCCCATTATTTGGCGTTTCACTTCAGTCCAGGTCACACAAAACGGATGTCAGTCATGGACACCCGGCCAGTAGACAGAAATAACCAGTCCATGTGTGTTCAGGTGCCCCAACACTGTCCTGAGTGTTGCCTGTGGTGCACTTATTAATAAACGCTGCCCTCCATCCACAGCTTGCTGCGCAGGTCCTGGACGAACTTGACGACGAGGACATCGGCTTTGGCTTAGTGGACGAGAAGAAAGACAAGGCCGTTGCCAAGAAGCTGGGTGACTTCATTTTCTCATCACTCTCTTCAGCAACATGTTTACTTTGGCTTATCTTGCCCTTCTTCCTCCTGGGCTTTCATTTCCTCTTTGTTATTTTTGCTTCTTTTCTGCTCTGCATGCCAACACACATTATCTCACCCAGTTTCTTTCTTCTGTTTCTGATTCATGAACTTTTTTCTGTTTCTTGCTGTTTCTCTTTTTAAGTGCCTAAGCATTAATTGAGGCTGATTCAGTAGATTTTGACTGGTTGTGGAATGGCATGCCACTTCTTAAAAAATCTTAAATTCTAGTATCTAGTCACAAGTGTTATTTCACATCCAGATTACCTTTAAGGGATTAAAATTTGTGATGAAACTAGGTTAAAAGTGCCATTCTAAGCACTTAACATATTTTGAGTTACTCTGTCTTTCAGCTCTGACAAATAACGCTCAGACCATAGCCTTGTAAACAAGCATTGCTGTTGTGTGAGCTTCACATCTCTGTAAATACCCCAGGTCTGGATGAAGTAGAGAGCATCTATATCTTCTACGATAATGAGATCATTGAGTACGACGGTGAGCTGGCTGCAGACACCTTGGTTGAATTCCTATATGATGTAAGCCATCTTTACAGTAAAGTCACATGTGAATTATAAATGTTTAGCATTGCTGATGCTCACTGATTTCATGATTTTAAATGAGCATGTTACTGATCTGAACGTCTAGTCAACATTGAAATATCTCATTACAAGTTCTAAGTGGAGGTTTTTCTTATGACCCTGTGTGTACCTTATTAGGAGGCCATGACTGATAAAACCCATTGGGCAAATCTAGTCATGACACTGGAGACCACCCCTGTCTCATTATTTTTTTTGTACAATATGAACTTTTAAAAGACGTGTCTTTATACGAGATCCTTTAAGCAAAGTGATCATTATAGTTTTCATGGGACACATGGAAAATACGGAGCCATAATTATTACATGTGATTGGTTGAGGTTTCAGACAGAAAAAACATCAAAATTTTTAAATATTTATTTTCAAAGGTCATAGATGATCCAGTGGAAATTATTTACAACGAGCGAGAGCTCAAAGCCTTTCACAACATCAAAGACGACATCAAACTCATGGGATACTTCAAGAATGAGAAGTCTTCTCGTATGTACCGAAACTTCACTAGCATAACTATGCAAACACATCATTACAACGCTTCCTGTGTATATATTCACATCTTTGCCTTATTCTTCAGATTTTGTGGAATATGATGACGCAGCTGAGGAGTTTCATCCGTTTGTGAAGTTTTTTGCTACCTTTGATGTCAAGGTAGGAGAGCTCTGGAGGAGACTTCAGTTCCGAATAAAACACAAGTACTGACCGATCTGTAAACTGCTACATAAGAGTAATATTTATGTTCATTTGCATTATCTAAACAGCACTTTGTGGAATGACATGTTTGATTATAGTGTAGTTTTATTCTTCAGTCATACTGTTAAACAAAGTGCTGTTTTTCCCACTAGATCGCCAGCAAGCTGAACCTGAAGATGAATGAAGTTGGCTTCTACGAGCCCTTCATGAACAAACCTGTTACGATCCCTGGCAAGCCCTACACAGAGGCAGAGCTGGTAGATTTCATTGAGACACATGACAGGTAAGCCCAAAATTGGCGAGGTGGTGAGATGATTTAACCCTTTTTTTTGATGAGATCATTATATTTTTAGAAATGTACAATGAAACAGTGCCACGTGTTAATCAATTCATTGCAATATACAGCGTAAGGATAATATAACCATAACTCAAATACTGATTATTAACAGTCATGTTCCTACAACATAAGGCTTGCTCAGCAATTGACTAGAGAGCCCAAGAGATGCATTGCAATAATAGCAATTGTATTTGATTTTCAGTTGTAAAATAAAAGTGAACTTCATCTACAACAGACCAAGATAATCACCACACAGCTTGTTCATGGCTGCAGGGAGCTTGACTTATTGAACATATCAATCTTGTGTTATATTTCACTTTCAGGCCAACTCTTAGAAAACTGGAGCCTCACAGTATGTATGAGACCTGGGTAAGAGCCCTTCTTTTATCACCAATTTCTCCCCTTATCACACATACTGTGTTAAAAAACATCGAATTACATCAACAGGGGTCTAAAGAAAATTTGCTGAATGCAGTAGGGCAAGAAAATTAAAGAAAACACCCTCCTGCAAATTAAGAGAGTTACTAACATCTTCACTGGACCATATTGTCTGAAGTCTTCTCAAGAGTCATTCTTAGTATTTCACTGTAGTGAATGTTAACATAACTTCATATAACAGGTTACCTCAACTAGCGTTTATGCTGTCAGTCATGTGATAATTAAAATATGTTCTTTAAAATCTGTAGGTTTCCAAAACATGTTGTCTCCTTGTTTCACGGGGGCAGACTGTACTTGTCTAAAAATCGCTCCCTGGTGATATAACTTGCTGTATATAACACGTTACATGAACACACTCATACTTAGCTCATACCTAGATCTCCATAACAAATTAATTCCTGACAATGGTATGTGTGTTGAAAATACAGATAAGTAACACAATAATTACATGCATTTTAACTGGAAAATTTTTTAATTAATTAAAATTCTACTTATTTGAAATTTATCATTCTAAAAATTGAATACCAGACAGAAAAATTTGTGATTTCATAATGTAGAATAAATAATTTTCCACATTTTAAATATACAATAAAAACAAATTAAGATAGGTCAGTCAGAAGAAAAGTTCCTTGTCTTTTACATATGCCTTTTGTAAGTTTATTACTGCCAACCATTTCTGAAGCATTTGTTTTAATTTTTAATTTAAAGATTAGATGCCCTAAGTGTTTATTGTAGCACACCTAAGGCAAGGCATTCATTTTTGACATCCTACATTGTACACATTCAAGTAAGTTTTTGCAACCTTATTAGGTTTTACTGCTCTCTCCAGGACAGCTGACTGATTTCCAATACCTTATCTTCATTAGAGCTAACATTATATGTTAGCCATATTTGGTTCAAAAACACCACAAACCTTAAAAGCTCAGTTCATAGAACCAAACATGTACACTGTACACACTACTGACTAGAAGCTGTGTATCCCTGTATTTTGTATCATACATTTTAAATGCAATCTGAGTTTATGCACTGTCTAGTTGTCTGGCACATGCAAGTCAATTTGGGTAAAGATAAAGATTGCCTGTCAAAGTCCAGACCAGTAAAACTTCAAATGATTGATGAGTGAATGGATAACAAAGTATGGGTGTGAATGCACTGTTACAATTAAGTGTGTTTCACAGTCATGTGTGTTTCACTCAGGAGGATGACATTCATGGTCAACACATCGTTGCTTTTGCCGAGGAAGATGATCCAGGTTAAATGATTATCTTTTTATGCATTTAGGCTAAAATGTATACATTTAACCCATGAGCCCGCGAAAGATAAGCAGGTGGATGATTGATGTTTTTGATCTTTTATGCAAAATTATCATTATGATCATTTACGAATGTAACTGTGCATAACATGATTGGACATCTCCCTGTTGTCTAACAGATGGTTATGAATTCCTGGAAATTCTAATAGAGGTGGCAAGGGAAAACACAGACAATCCTGATCTTAGCATCATCTGGATTGACCCTGATGACTTCCCCTTGGTATTTTTTGATTCGTGTCTTTGTCTTGTTACATAATGAAATATTGAATAAAAGCAATAACATTTTTAAATTTTTAATTAAATTGTTTAAGTTCATGTTATATGCATGGTGGTATGACATGTGGTTTTTAGATAGGTGATTGTGGGTTCTAATCCCATCTAAACCTACTGTTTTGCAATAGGTTAGAGCTCTATGCAGTGCACCCTGCCTTGGGCCCTACGTTTAGGCTTCGCTTGAACAGTGCTTGGGCAATGGGGGAAAAACCCCAAAAAGCTATGATTCTCATGCATTTGCAGAGAAAAAAAGTAAAAATAAATATAAAAGGCTGTGTTTGTATATATTTTTAAATTACTTATAAAAATTGCTTAAATTTCTTAGCATATGTTGCATATTAACTGCATAATGCAGGGGAAAACATGTTTTTCTCAAAATTGTTTCTTACTTTTTGTGTTCTTTAGCTTGTCCCTTACTGGCAAAAGACTTTCGACATTGATCTGTCTTCTCCTCAGATTGGTGTCATTGATGTTGAAGATGTAAGTCAACATTACACACCTGTTATTTCTGGACATCTAAACAATAAAAAAAAATGTATAAGAGATTTTTGGTGTTAAAATCAGCAATGGCCTTTTGTCTGTCTTTCTGCCATCAGGCTGACAGTGTGTGGATGGACATGGATGATGATGATATGCCAACAGCAGAGGAGCTACAAGACTGGATCGAAGATGTTATGGAGGGCAAGATTGACCCTGATGATGATGATTATGATGATGACAATGAGAATGACGATGATGATGATGATGATGATAATGAGGATGAAGATGATGACAACAATGATGATGATGATGATGACGATGACAATGATAATGATGATGACGATGACAACAATGACGATGATAATGACAATGATGACAATGATGACGACGATGATGATGATGACGACAACAATGATGATGATGACAATGACAATGATAATGATGATGACGATGACAACAATGACGATGATAATGACAATGATGATGACAATGATGATGATGACAACAATAATGATGATGATGACAATGATAATGATGACGACAATGATGATGATGATGACAACGACGACAATGATAATGATGACAATGACGACAACAATGATGATGATGATGACAATGATGACAATGATGATGATGACGACGATGATGATGACAATGATGACAACAATGATGATGATGACGATGAAAATGATGACAACAATGATGATGACAATCATGACAATGACAACGATGAAGATGATGACAATGACAATAATGATGACAATCATAAATAAATCGTTAATATTATTTTGAATTACAATTTTAAAGGCTGTTTTAAGTTATAAATTTCTTCCCATTTCTTAAGAATTATGACATTTTACCATTTTTTGTTCTTTTTTAAGAACAAGAACGTTTTATTTTGTATACCAAGGACATATTCGACTCTTCAAGTGAGCACCCCTTTCAACATGAAAGGTTCATGCAACCTTTGAATGTTAGAGTCAAATATAATAACACAACATTTCATGGAAAAACTATGTTTTTCATGTTTGTTTTTCATTTCATTATTTTCACCCCTTTCTACACCATCTGTACATTACTACAAATATAAGTTTAAAAATCAGACCCAAAGCTGGGGAGAAGAGTATTTACGATAAAGTGTGTCATAATCTGCAGTAATTCAAAGAGTCATTAATCTGGACAGAGATCAGAAAAAAATCTATATAACAAGCTTTATTACTTTCAGATAAACTGTGAAAGTACAGAAACAAATAGTTTCTACTTATGGAGCTAGATTCCCCTACCTCTTTGAGTCAGATAAGACTAGTCAATCATTTGTTCTGAAAAGACAAAATGTCTTACATTACAAATTTTAACTGAACTGTAATGTCTTAAAATAAGAGACTTTGAAAGGGTATTAATATCACTGATAGATGTTTGCTTCCGCTCCAATGCTGAAAAAAAATCAAAGGAAATGTTTCTAAATCAAAATGTGGATTTTGTCTTATTCCTTTGTACACGTGTGCGTGGGTGCGTGTTCCCGCGTGTGTGTTCAAGATAACTCTTTGACTGCTACCTTTAACTATGTTTTAGCAGTGGCAATGAGAAAAGTTGCAAATAAAGGTGCTAGTCTCATAACAAAATGTATAATTTCATCCCTCATGCTGGAGGAAGAGATAAGATCAAATATGTTTAATACATTTCCAGTTTTTGAGCTGCATTCCATTGTCACTGGTTTACTTTTCTGGGAACACAATTGAATGAACAAAAGAAAATCAAACAAATCTGGTACTGATGCATATCAGTTGGACAGCTGAGATCATTTGAACAATAAACATTAGTCGTGAAACGCTGCCAAAGCCAAGGTGCTTCTGCTGACCGTTAAAACAGCAAATTGTAATTTCAACAGACTGGTGTCTGTGTCAGTCCTGTGTGTGCTGGCCATTTTTTCACTGTAGTTTGTTTGCTCTAAAGCATGGTAACAGAAATTGCACTTGCTGTAGTAGGCTCTGTTAAATTGTTCTGTTATTGTACAGAATTAACTTTAACAGTATAAAATCTTTTTTTTTTAATTACACTCTGTCTTAGTTTTCAGTGGTCAGAAAAGTTAAAGAAGAAAACAGTACCAGTGTATAGGTGATACACCTTGGCTACTGATGATTAAGAAAATGATCTTGTGACCAAAATGTTTCGGGATAAAATTCTACAAAGGGAATTTCTGTTGTACCTTTAAGTATTGACGTAACTTATTAAATAAACACCCAGTGTCATACGGTAAATGGTGACTTCTGTTTTATGTAGATAATGTTTTTCTAATGTTACCTTCGATTTTATCAGCCTACTATAACGTTTGTGCCAAGCAGGCAAGAGACTCAAGGCCAAATGTGCGAAAAGGGATGGTTTTAATAAAGAGCAAAACAAAGACCTAACAGAGGAACTGGGGTTTAACAATGGCAAAACACAAACAGGGAAAACCAAACCAAACTACAGATAACAGGGGAACAACCAATACTGGGAATTAACAAGACTAATTACAAGAACATGAAAGCACAGTGAGAACTCTAACATTAAGATCACAGCAAGTTCACATACATACACCTACATACAACAACCAGCAAAGGACAAACAAAGCAGTGAGGTACATAAAGGCAAACCAATATGTTAAACAACACAAGGCTGGCAACTAATAACGAAGGGACAGGTTGGAAAGGACAGGAGGAAGGGCGACATCTAGGGGACAGAGGGACCATGACAGGCAGGGATGTGACACCTACAACCAGTAGGACAAATTAAATGCTGAGTTCAACAGTTGTCTCTACTGTGATTCTAAGGAAATTTCTGATGTACAGTATCTCCTGAATACCTTTTGATTGACAGAGAAGCCACACACAGACAGAGACTGGGGACTTTTGACAATGACAAGAACTGGCAAAACAAATGAACTGATGTTTATTATTGAAGTTACATCATGAACAGTAGATGACATTACAAGATGACATCCTTAAATGGTATTTGTTTGTCTCAACATTTTTTGCATCAAACTCTCATTAGTATTTAGTAGTGTACATATGGCACCCATTTCAAAGAATTTGATTTTTTAAATCCAACAGTCAGGCAGGGGCAGTAGGTAAACAACCAGTAGGACAAATTAAATGTTGAGTTCAACAGCAGTCCCTGCTGTGATTCTAAGGAAATTTCTGATGTACAGTATCTCCTGAATACCTTTTGATTGACAAAGAAGCCATACACAGACAGAGACTGGGGACTTCTAAATTGTGCATTGTATATATTACTAACATACTGGCCCAGAAAATGGGTGAGGGCAACTGAACAGAATCAGGTGCAGGTGGACAAGGAATATGACAAAGGTCTGTTAGCACATGATCTCAATGATGGCAGTAGTCTGATTAGCTGTAAACATCATCCCATTATCACTGTAATTCCCAAATCAGAGTGTGGAGAACTATAAAGGAACACATAGTCCTTTGACATAAGCCTTGTTCATACAGAGAGAGGATTTACTTGGACGTAAATTAAATTCAGTTCAATTTGTTGATACGTAGCACTCTGTTCGATATTGTGCATTTTGAAAAAGAATAAGAAGCAACACAGGTGGCCACATTAGTGATAAACCTCTCTAGTGCGTTAATAATCTTAGCAGTTGTAAAGCCATAAAACACAAGTGAGTCAGTAAATTTTAAATCTGGCATTTCCAGAGGCTTAATCCTTAAAAATAGAAAAAGTATACAAGGCATTTTTCTTTAAATGCAATAAAAATAAATAAAAAGGTTTAAAGAGAAACCTTAAAATGGCTTTGAATTAAGTTCTGATGATTTTGGTTGTCAGGTGTTCTCTTCCTCTTCCTTGTTTTCCTCTTCATGTGTTCATAAAGAATAAGTGATTATTCACTTCATTATGTTCATCTTTCCGTTTTTCCCCCAATCCCACTTTCCGCTGACATGGTTAATGTTTCGCCACAGCACCTACACCTGCAGTATTGGCAATGCCATGACTAATGCATCCACATCTAACTTTGTCCTCCTACTGTTTACATTCTTTACCATCTTATTGCAATTACCAACACTTGACCAAAACCACATCTTGGAATTAAGAATTTCAGAGAATCTGATGTGAAGAACTCAGCTGTGTAAAAGTCAATAGTCATCATTACAGCGATGGTCTCGCAGTAAACCTGACGTTTTACAGGCCCACATTATTTCGCTCAACGTGCTAAGTTTACTAGCTGACAGAAAAGTAATCTTTTTTCTTGGATCAACTGTTGTATTGGATTCATAACTTCATACCTTTGTATACTTAACAGACTGCACAATACTTTAGTTAGTGTGTAATTACTTTGAGTTCTTATGTTTGATGCAAAATAAGGGTCTGTTTTAATTCAGGACCCTTACTTACTCCTTACCCCTGCGCATTAAAACTCTTTAAATGTACCTAACAGGAATAAAATACTGGATTACATACTGAGCATAATTTCCCCTAGGTCCTAGTACTATTAATAAACCAAAAGTGCATTTGGAAATCCTGTCACTTTTAAAGAAAATGAAAAAAGTAACAACAAACCCATATTTACACTGAAAATTGTGTTTTATTTGGGGTTGTGAAAACATTTTAGGGAGACGAAAGCACCCTAAAACAGCCCTAGTAACACCCTTGCTCCCAG
>JABJVR010047508.1:0-27406 GCA_025773905.1 Chitala chitala | reverse complement strand
ATCTTGAGCAGTTATATGTTGTTATATGTAGCATGTAGCACCTTGGTTGTAGAGGAACGTTATTTTGTTTCACTGTGTACTGTACTCACTGTATATGGCTGAAATGACAATAAAACCACTTTGACTTTGACTCTATGTAAACACTGTACATGTGCATGTATGTGTACATGTACACATGTACTAAGTAAGTAAGTACATGTACAGAAAACTGTTGTATATATACAGTATAAGCACATGTCTACAGATAAATTTCTCAAGAGGTTAAAACAGTTTAGTAACCTGCTAAAGAAAATATAATGAGTACCAAAAACAGCAGTCATGCTTGTGACCTCCAAGAAAGCGACAGTTTACTTTTGTGTGTGTGTGTGTGTGTGTGTGTGTGTTTTTGTACATGAAAAAAAAATTAAACCAACCTTCATCCAAGATGCAGCAATATGACAAGGACTGCAAAATCCCAATAAACAAGTGCCCCTCCCAGCCCCTGTTCAGTCTGCATGCTTGGGTTCACTCAGCCCAAGGTTGCTGTGTTTGTGGGCACCTGGCACCGGCTGCCGACAGGAGAACAAAGACTGGAGAGCGGCAAGGCGAGTCTGGGGGACAGGGGCAGTGGAGCTGCCAGGAAAGAGTCCTCCCTCCCACACACATAGAAACACACAAACAGATAAACAAATATGCACACACACACACACACACACACACAAACAAATGCAAGCACACACATGAATACATACAGGCACACACATACAATAAAACCAAACGCACATCTATGCACACACATGCGCACGCAAACACAGATACAAACACGACAAACCCATAAACATAGCCCCTCCCAGTCCAATGGAATGCAGTTGTTTCATTATAAGGGGGCAAGGATATAGGAATTTTAATGACACACATAGTGTTTGTTTTATGATTTTGGTTCACAGCTTTGAAGCGTGCGATGGGGGGTGTGGCAGGTTTTGAAAGCAGCCTGGCAACGTGACAGTGCCTGGGCTGCTATCTTAAACTGTGATGTTCCTTGTCACCGAAGATTCAAGGACAAGTCAGTGCAGTACAGCTGCAGGGCAGGAACCCAGTGAGAAACCTGACACTTCCATTAGCATTAACAGGAAGCAGCTAAAACAATCACTAATGAAGGAGCACAGACAGTCTCAGGGCATTCGCTGGAAAATTGTCATTAATTGTGATGCAGTTGCTGTGTCTTGCCAAAGAAACTGGGCAAATGCAACATTGGATGTATAACTGGATGTCATTGTACCGCTAACCAATGCCCTTCAGCTGATCTAACCACAATAAACATCAAAACCGCAGAACTGGCCAGACCTGGATACGGAGCCCAGCGCACGTGCACCACAACCACGTAACGTCAAACGTGGACAGCAAGGCCAGTGCGTCCTCCTCGATATCCCAGTCCCAATGCACTGAAGAGGCACAGAGGGATATATGAAAGAGAGGAGAAGCCTGAGGTCTCTCACTGAAGTTCGGGGTTGTGGTACGTCAATAGAAAGGGGGTGTGAGGGCTTAGTGACTGCATGGCAACCTTTTCCACCCCACCTCATTTCTTATTTTAACAAAGTTTGAGGCCATGTGCTTTTGCCCTTGAGCCTTTCTGAACAGAAGCAGTATCTCTCCTGTGCGCACATTTACAGTTAAGCCAAACGATACAAACACAATTTATCGATCGTCTCTTTCACATTAACAGCTGAAAGTGATGTGAATGGCGTGGGCGAAAAAAGAAGGTTTCCTTTGCTCTGAGAAGCAGTAAGAGATGTAAACATTGGTAATGAGTGAGCAAACATGGCTGGCATTTATGGCTGCAGTATAGCAAAACAAAAGTAACTGTTTTAAAAATAGCAAAAGCAGTGCCCCCATTCTTAACGCAGCCTCTGCTTGAGTACAAAAGTTATACCTTTTAAAGGGCATACAGACATGGCGAGTGGCATCCCTCTTGTGCCCACTGAAGTTTGTGGCACTCGACGGGCGTTGGCATTCCCCAAGCCGCAGAGAGAACCCCTGACATTTCTCCAAACAAAACAGTCACGATTCACCAATGCTCTCCTGCTACACCGCTTTTCCTGACAGGTGCAGGCATGGGCATGAAGAAGGAAGAGAAAGAAAAGAGAAGAGGAGGGAGAAAGAGAGAGAAAAGAAAGGCAGTGGAGACTGCGCTGCAGGAAAACACAGAGTGAGGGAGGAAAGGGTTAAATCCACAAAGCCTGGCACACGGTGCTGGGAACAGCGGGACCGGGAAGGCTGGAATTAAATGGAAGATGAAGTGCTGACTCATTGGTCCTGGGCCTTTATTACCTGTCCTGTCATGCTGGCTCAGTGGGTCTGCCGGGATGCCCCACCCCCACCCCCTGGCCTCCAGGAACCCCTGCACTCTTATTCGCACAAACCAAGCCTCCTTGTCTGGCCTGCAGAGGATATGAACTGTGCAAGAAGCATTGTTTCTCAAAAAAGGGGTGAGGGTGCTTTGTGTTACACTCACCGAGAAACAAAGGCACTGGATATACACACATGCAAAAAGACGTGAACGAGCCACTGCTGAAGCGTAGGCGAATCTCCCGAGTCAATAAGAAACGTAATAAGTGCTTCACCACAGCTTTTACATTTTATGTTCACGATCAGCGCAGGGCTGCTCGCACGATCAGCGCAGGGCTGCTCGCACACACGCATACACAAACCAGGCTCGACGCTGCCAGTCGGACAACATGACATAAACATCAATGCCGGAAATTTGTCTGTCCACGTTGTGAGTAACTGCAGGAAGTCTGAGACTGCATTCGACCCTGGCGCTACATAGGCCGAGGACAGCTCACAATACAGAGCACACCCTCCACGCCAGCTACGGCCGCCTCCGTCTACACAACCCTCACGTCTGCCAGGGAAAGAGAAATGAAGAAATTTATGAACATTTCCCAGAAGAACCTCACTGGCAGGAGGGACGGCCATGAATTGAATCAATAGAGATGAAACACAATCCAGATTAGGAGCATCGAGGGGAACTCTGGATCAAGGTTATCACGTATAAAAGCTTTTGGATCTGTGACTCCATTAATACTGCAGTAGCCATTGATTGGCTCACTCCATATCTTGCAAGTGACTTTTTTTGGCACACGCTGCTTTCAATTTCATTTTGCGTAGTTAAGTGAGAAGTTCTTTGATCATGTTAATGACACACTTGGCTTGGGAACTTGTGCTGCGAAACAGATTTTACTCTGAATCGACTGATTTGTTCTTTTGTCTCTGGGAAATATGTGCAACGGTGCTTTCTATTTTTTCTATTTCTAATTTCTATTTATTTATTTAGCGATGCACTTATTTATTTATTATTTACGCAGCCTGGAGCCCATTGAGCCCCTCCCAGATAGGAGGCGTGGATCTCCACAGCTGAGCGGTCCAAACACTTTCCTCACGCTGGCCTGCAGGTGTTTGAAGCGGACACAGTGATGGGAGAGCCAGTGTTATGGTGTGAGCAGCATGCGAGGCCAGCTCTCTGAGCGTTTGCAACTTTTTTCACGTTCCTGCTGTATTTTGTGCTGCAGACTGCGCTGTGGGCTCACCAACAGTATGGTCGCGGCTGTCGATGAGCAACACGTAGCCTGGGCTCGTGGAATCCAACCAAACAACAGCTCTGGAAAAAAAAGCCAACAGACCCGCCTTCCAAGTGAGATTCCCATGGAGATAAATCATAGTGTTTGTTTTATGATTTTGGTTCACAAAACTGTGGGTTTTTCTCTTGCTCTGCATAGGCAGAAAAAAGGCCAAAATTCAACCACAAACAGAAAAATGGTCATGCACTTCAAAACGTCAAGTAAGGACTTGATCGAAAACAAGGGGCTCGGGCCAAAATGGGGGTGGGGGGGATGAACAGAAAAAATCCTAACACTTGATTTTTCTCTGCATGTCCCAAGCTGACAGATAGAAAAGGCAATGTATTTTTGTGTTGTCCACTGGGAAACGCAGTCTCCCATAGAAAAGGAACAGACTGCATCCAGTTTTGTTTTTTGGCAAAGAAAGTTGAGGACTCAATGCTATAGCAGAAGCCGCTGTTCAGTGAACCTTCAGGATAAAGCACCATACCACAATTTCCTTGCAAGGGTCAAAGGGTTTCCTTTGTCTTTCAGATACAGTACTTGGTCAACAAAGACTTTGAGGCTACATTCCTGTTTTACCTCTCAGGGGCTGCGTATCTGTCTCCAGAAGAGAACCAAAACAAATCTGAATCCTGTTTAATAAAGCACATAACCAGACCCACATGTGTTTCACATGTGTGTGTTCCTTTCCCTCCTTACTGCTGTTTTCCTCTTCCCTGCACTGTAAAGTAAACTTTGAGGCACACACTTCTTCCTCCACTAAAGTAACATTTTAAGTAGAGAATCCTGAAAGCTGTAGGTCTGCTTCTCTTCGCTGCCAAGGCAGTGTGCATGGTGGAGTTCTGTTAAACTTTGTAGAAGATTTTCTGTGGCCCAAATCGTGTGTGAGGAACACAGAGGTTTGAATGCACTTCTCAAAGTGGCAACCAGAAAAACATATCGCTTGCACAGTTACCCCTTCCTAATCCTTAACTTCAAAGGAGGTAAAAGAAACAAGCAAATTATTTACACATAAATATATTTATTACATATTCACCTGCACAGAAAGAGGTGGTGTGGTGAGTTAACAGGTGTCAGTCATCTCAATGTGTCATGTATTACTAGTTTATTTCCACCCATCTATACGCTGACAGAATTTCCACATTTTCATATTTCCCTGAGCCTGCCTTAGTTTTCTGTGTTTACCCTTCCGATGTACAGTCCTATGGTATGCAATTAAGGTGAACTGGTGTTTCTAAATTGTCCCAAATTGGTGTTGTCTATGTGCCTTCAGAGAGACAGGCATATATTCCAGAGTACACCCATCCTTGCACCATATTTGTGCTGGGACAGGCTCCAGGCCATAGTCTGAGACTGGGTGAAAACAAATGTGAACATGCTATTAAAGTTCACAGTTCCTTTAGTCCTTGATGTTATGTCTGACTTCTGTAATAATTCAGTTTACTGGTATTTGTCGGCTGTCTAGCCCTTATTGCTGCAGGAGCCTGAACTAACTGAAAACAAGATCTCTAAAAAGACCGTTAGTCATCCAGACATGGACAAAGCATGAGAGTGGGAGGTTCTTCCCATGCGGTGCAAACACAGAGTAGGTGCACTTCACTGGGTGTATTCTTTTTTAATCACACAGTGAATACAGCAAACAGGATCCACAATGGAACACAAATAATAAATGTTTTAAAGTAGAGTAAAGGAACTACAGTAATAAGGGTGGCACTCCTCTGTTTCCTCATGGTTAGACTAGGATGTGGGTGTCACTGAACAGGGGATCTGCCTAGCGGAGTGGCTGCAGCAGTTTTAGTGCAAAGGATGTAATAGTCTCAGTTTATTTGCAGATGTATTGACAACTTTTTTCTTTTCTACATGTTTAAAAGAGTATCTCCTTTAAAAGTATAGCAACTTTATACTCACTGATATTAAAAGCTTTACATTTTTGTTCACCTGCAAATTTGGTTTGTTTGTCAGATCCTTGGGACAGGTGTTGTTGTAAGGGGCCTTACAAGACACAGGCAAAATGAAAGAACTTCCACATATGCAGCCTTCAAGTGAATGAACTGACCCTGACAGTCCACGACCCTGTCCTCTAAATCCACAACTCATTTATCTCAATCAGTGACTGCCTTCAAACAGTCTGCCTTGGCTGCCCCTGTAACGAGACATTCTGATTTACCCCAGCCTCATCCCCTACCTCCAGCACGCCCGGTCCAATTCATCAGCTGCAAAGCGCCTCCGGTTTTTCCGCTGATTCCCTGGTTTGATTGGAGGGGGCTGTGGTGAGGTCACCGGCTCCCAAGGCCATGGAAGATGAATGGCCCCTGACTCCTAAATGAACCACGCTTTGGCACCTGTGCGGCACATGAAAAACCACAGCATTTCTTTCCCAGTGTTATTCAAGAAAACAAAAAAGGAAGGCAGCAAATTTCTCATCTTCTCTTACCTGCAGACAAATGGGATGCCTCGGGTTACCGGTAATGAAATAAACACCACGACGTTAGCCCAGGCCAAGCATAATTGGACACCAGTGGGCGCAAAACATGCAAGGAACGTTTAGCCTCCGTTGATTGTTTTTGGCTCATACTGCGGTGTCACACTATATCAGGCAGACATCCTGAACGTGTTAGGACACGCACACGCACATGCAAAACAGGAATATAAATGTAATAAATTGGCAAAGCTGTTTCTAATTCAAATGCAGTGGGCTTTCCTTGAAACCCTGTATAGCCCTCCCTCCTGCAGAGGCTATTGGTTGTTTTTTACTGGTGATCGGAAAGAAGTTCCTTCACAGATGCATAGGAGGCTTAGTGGCAGCCTCATTTTGAAAGCAATATAAAGCCTTAAAAACACCTGCGTAGTGTAGCCCTCAGTGACGTAGCCTGACCTTCTTCGCCAAGACCACAGGGGACTTACAGTGCATGCTATAGCAACACAAATGTTTTTTAGTCAAAATGAAAAATACTCTTTCATTTCAAAGCAGCCAGACAGGAAGATGAAGATGCAGAACTAAAGACAGCGTGGAGGGAAGAGTGTGCACAGGGGGTTTTGAGACTTTCAAAACTTGCAGCGGTTAAAACGTAGAATGATGAAATGATATTTTACTGCCATGCCTTCCCTTGTTCCTCATGACTCACTGGGAATTACATTCTCCGACTTGCTTTGATCTGCTTCCTTGCGCTTGTGCAATTTTCTGCTCTCTGTGGGAGTGTGTAACCACATCAGCGCGAGAAACAAGCGAGCACGCCCCGTCAAACGAGTCACTTAGAGCTGTTCCAGAAGCGAGGTGGGGTGGCACAAAATGACCTATGACCTCACACATGGCGAGATGATGCTGCTGAGTCAGCCAGCTCAGAGAGCCCAGAGCGGTTCGTCGGTTAGGCCGGCACACAGTCACATGCTGAGAAGTTGCACAACAGCTGACGAGTTAACCCGGCGGCGAGGCCGCAAACGGCTGCTCACTGCTGATGCAACACGCCAATTTTGTGCGAGGCTCTTCCGTGTAAACAAACATGGCAATGTGAAGAGATCAGGTGACGCTGAGGGAAAAGTGAGGAGGAGAAGGAGCAGGCCACCGGAGGAAGATCCCGACTTGCACTGACATCAAAATTGCACGGCGGCAGCGTAATTACATTGTTCATTTGTTCAGCTGACGCCTTTGTTCAGGGTGCCGTCTCACGCACGTCACACTCACACACGTAACATGTGTGCTGCTGAAAAACCCTTGGCAGAAGCGCTGCGTGTCTGTCAGCGTTTTTTTAAGCAGACATGTCAGTGCGTCACTGTTTTCTCCCTCTCGTAACAGAAAATGACATGTATGGTTAGGGAAAAACAGGGACAGGTCAGCAGAGGGAGTGGCAGGACGTTGTGTTAGACACACCATGAGCTGCCTGAAGTATAGGTCAGAGTACTGATCCTCTCAATTTAAAATGTAGCTGTTGCTTTGAAACAGCAACAGGACAGATGAGTCCCAGGGAGAGAAGTAGGACTTCCACTGTATATCGAACACAGCAGAGGCCTGAGGGGACTACCATGGTTAGTTATTCCATAGACCTGCACGTTTGGCACCCTAATTAACACCAAGAATATTCTGAAAGCAGCTGGCCTCTTCTCCCAAAGAGTCCTGGATGAACAGAACACTCGTCTTCGCAATGTGAAGTTGTCAACACTACAGCTTTGGCCATGGCTATGGAAAAGGACTTGAGGTTATCCCTCAGCAAAAATGTAGTCTGGTCTGAAGTCTTTGAGATGCACTGGCGTTAGCAGTGGGGGTCACTTTAGGATCTGCAATGAAAGGCACCAGCTCCGTTTCCCGCGTTTCCATGGAAATAGCCCACCACAAGGAAAAGCAGCTTCGTGCTAAAATGCCACAGTTGCCATGGAGACAGAAATGGCTTACATAAGTAATCTTTTTAGCCAGGCATTAGTGCCGTTCTGGCCCAAAATTCATAGTCAGATAGTCTGGTCCCCTGCAAGCATCATAGTGATGTCATTTTAAAAGCCAGACAAGAGGATTAACTCTGATATCCTTGCAATTGAGGTCAGGCTAATTTCCTCACCAATTAAAGCATCGTGCATGGAACAACCATCAACCTGCAGCTCCAGCGTGAGGTGTCGCATTGTTGCGCCTTGTATCCCCTAACAACTCTTGATATTGCACATAATCCTTATGGCAACTGCAGGACATGTAATTAACTGAAGAGAGCACAAAACCGTTAGTGCTCAAAATGTATGGCCCTGTAGCCCTGCACTGAGCACTAACAGCACAGCACGTACAAGATGATAAATAAGAAGCAAACACTGAAATGGGCACTAATTCAGTGCAAATCCACAATGCTGATTTTAGCTGTGCACCATTCTGAAATTACCTGCTGTGCTCTGACCCGAAATGAAAATCGAGAGGACAAAGGGCTGCATTTTTAAAGACATATTTGCATAATAGATTCCTCAGGGTCTGATTTATACTCTTGACATGTATTGTACAGCCAGGCCTGTGACTAACAGCTTGTTGCTATCCTTCATTCCAGTTTGTTTTGAGTGTGCCTTCAACAGCTGCTTTTGTTTGCCTGCACAGCTTGTCCTGCCTCCTCTTCCCCCCCACCCTGATTTTTTTTCCAAACTCGTGCAGACAGAAATTCATCTTACCATGTCTATTATTTCAGCATGGTGGGGCTTTGTCTGCCATGAAGGCTAATCAGTGATGTGACTGATAACACCGCTGACCCGGCTGACCAGTAACGCTTTGAGGGGAAGTACAAGAAAAGCAATGGAACAATAATTCCTCAATTTCTTCCCAACAACACGTGCATTTTTTTTTTTTTGTGATGCAGCTTATTTATTTATTTATTTGCTGTCAGTTTCACCCAAAGCAAGTGACAGTTTTACTCGTTTGCACAACTGGTTCTCACTGGAATGGTGTCATTGAAGTGCCTTGTTCTGGAACATCACATCAGATCATCAGATGATCTTGTGAAATAGCAACTTTCATTAGTACATGTCCTTAGCCACTTCAGTACCTGTCACGTCTAAACTGGTTATAAGTCTACATTCCTAACAGCTGATCTACCTGCCAGCATGCCAAAGGCACTGCTTAGCTGTTGTTTATATACATCTACAAATAAGCACATGACCTTTTACCATGGTCCATGCTGGCTGGCACCTGACTGCCACCAACCTGGTTAACATTCCCTGCATAGTTGGTTGACTGGAGCAGATATAATTTTACTTCATCTTTTCTCTTTTCTGAAATCTGGAGAGTAACAGAAACCATGTGCTTCACTTTATGCAGCATGAGGCTGTTTTACTATAGCTCCAGGAACTGTTGAGCAAAAAAAGAGACAAAGAATCAGTTACAAACCACAGTATGACAAAAGTTCCGCTAACAGGGCAATCATGTGACTAAGGAAGTGGTGGTTGGGTTTTCTGAGACTTCTCCTTTCTCATTTCAAGATTTGGCAACTACTCAAGTTCATGTACTCATACTGTAAACCAAACAAAAAAGTTTTACAAAGAAAGAAACTAAAAAGATCAACATCTAACAGCTAGCAACAGTGCCTTTGGTGTTTTACCTTTTACTTCAGCCCTTCAGTTTAGTTTCGGTTTGTATAACTGAAATCAATCAACTGGTGGAAAACTATGCACCTGTTATCCAATTACACACCCCCAAATCTGTTCTGAAGGTCAGCCAGGGGCCTGGCATGTCAGAATGACTTTCAGTTACCTATCTGGAGTCTTAACCCAGCAGCAATAGAGGAGATTACACCAGCAAAGAAATACTTTCTGATAACAGCTGCCTTCGTCCTGACACGGATTTGTCACTTCCCCCCCAACCCCCCCACACCTGCTTGTCCCCCACCCCAGCCCAGAGCACCTTGCTTTTGTGTGAAAGAATGATAATACCAGTTCTCACAGACCCCTCCCTACTCAGTGATCCTGGCAGGACCTCACGCATTTCAGTTAAACTGCCACTACCTGGAAGGCCTTTGTTTGCTTTTGTTTCGTGTTTTTAGCTTGTTGGTATTCAAGTTCAAGGAAGTTCTTGCTTTTTTTTTACTCCACTTGACTCAGTGAGGGAGGGCTCAGTGAACAATAACAGGGTTGTGAAACCTGACAAGGATACTGATCTGGCAATGGGCCACATTAAGCCTTGTAAGCATTTATGTTATTGTTCAAAAGACATAAAGTGGGTCACTCGCTCCAAAGGCTGAACAGGACTGTCTCTCCCAAGTACAATTGTGAGAAATCGATTGTAATTCAACTCACCATCGGGTTTGTGCCGTGAAAGAGTTAATGCTGCTATTACCCATGACTCCTGGCATTCAAACAACTGTGTCACTGTTGTTGCCTCAGATCATGTTTCACTGTTATGCAACATGCACAGAACACGCAAATGACTCCTGTCTGATGGTATTTTCACACGGGTGTTTTGTAGGCTGGCCCCAAACTGTCATGACAACAGAAAATACAGAGGCATTGTTGAAAGACTAGCAGAAACATCTTCAGAGTTTATTTGTGCTGCCACATTGACCTCAGACAGAGGTGCTGTCCTGCCCATTCTACCTGGACCTCATGCATGCATGTAGTCAGGAGGGACTTTCCCCTTAAAGAGGAAACCCTCACTGTGTGGGGGGGGGGAAATAGCACTTTGCACGTACTTTTCACAGCTCTGACTGACTACAGGTTTCCAAAGCACACGCAACCGTTGCTCATTAGTTAAAAACAGCAGATGATGTTCACGTGCTGTCTTGTGCTGTCATTCTTCATGGCGAATGAGTTTACACTCATGACCCACCACTTGAGCCCCTCTAGTCTTTAAAAGCCAGTTGTTTCTATGGAATACCCCCCATCCTTGTCCTCACAAAAAACTTTCCAAAGGCTTTTAAAAAATGTTTGTACAGTCCCCCCAGGTACATTTCTACAGAGAGCTGAGTTTAACTCTCTTGATGGTCGTCCCCTACGACTGTTCTCCTTGGAATGGTCAGAAACACTAAAGTGGGGAGGGGAGGGGGGACGCTCACACAGAGACTGTGTCATATAGGACTGCCTGTCAATCTCAATGCACTAGATGTCCCAGTAGCAACACTGTACTACTAGTAGCACTGTAATGGGCATCCCGATTGCTTCAAACTCCCATCCTTAGTTGTGAAGCAGTCAAAGAAAAGCACATGTATAGGACAGTCCTGGATTTTTGACACGCTGGCATTGTAACAAAGGCCTGCTTTTGATTGAAAGCCTTATACAGGAACTGTAGTTCAACATTCCAACTTTGGTATTTCACAAACGATCGTAATGACTGTCCATTAGTCTATATTGTCTTTCCAAACATGGGAGGCCATTGTGTCATTAGAAGCATTAGCAGTACAGTCTTTGGCTAAATGGGCCCATGTATCTTCATTGCTAGTAAGGTTACCCAATCATACTCCTATGTCATGACATCATAGGGTCCAGTTCCCACGCAGCCTATGTCCTTGGCCATGTCTGAAATTCACAACTTAAATTATGCCTTCCGCCTTGCACCTTATGTCTGCATAGGTCATGGCAACACCATAGAGACCCACTGAAACTATAAGGCGTGTGAGGTGGAGAGATTATAGCTGACTGATGGCTCCAGGAGGTCCCATCACTCTATCTGCTTGCACATCATCTACAGCCTGGGTGTGAGCAGTTTGGAAATCAGGGCTGTCCCTGAACCACCATGTTGAGGACCCCAGGTGCCTTGTTAGTCCTCTCTCCAACCCTCTTTATCACCATTACTCCAATGGGTGTTTTTTTTTTCTCAGAAAAGTCCCCAGTAGAAGTAAAAAGGAGCAGATATTGTCACATGGGTGTAGTCATCACATAGGCAGACTGTCGCTCTCCCAGCTTCCTTTCCAAGTGCCATCTCTCATTCCAGATGGACTGCCCAAGGAGGGTCGCATCTTCAAAGGACGTTTCTGCCCAGCTGGTGATCTACATCTGCTCAGAAACAGGATGTCACAATCTGGGAGCAAAGTCTACTGTAGTTTGCAAACTGTTTTAAAAGGTTTTAGTTCTGCAACCCCTTTCACTAAATGTGAAATGCCCATAGACTAATGTGTGGCATTCACTTGGACTGTTTTTAATGGAATAGTAAAAGCTGACTGACTCCCAGACCTTCTGAAGATAGCATGACTTTGACAAAACTAACGACTTAGTGCCAATTTGCCGCTCTAGCTTGAGTCTGGGTGACACTGTAAAGTGTAATAAAAGCTAGATTGTTCAAGCGAATTAAGGCTGTCTGTGTCAAAGGAAGAGCAAACAGGCAGTCTTTTTTTACAGATGCAGCTAGCCGGGCATGTGACGGTCAGCCGTGTGGCCCCCACTCTGTCACCTGAAACTCCTTCCTCCCAATTTTCTGAGCAGATTCAGGCAGTAACAACGTTAATGAGGTCACAGCGAACCAGCTGAACAGTCATCTTCTCACAGATCAGCATATTAGAAACAAGGTGTGACTGCACCAGACAGAAATCAAAAGCACGGTGGAGTGGACAGAACAAGCATTGTTTACACCACAAGCAAGATGCAGTGGAATGATAAAGGTTAACCTTTCAGTTAGTAAACAGCAAAACTGGACACACCCACAAAGACACATGCATGCACATACAGTCACACACAAACACACACACATACACACACAAACTTAAAAGCTTCCCCAGAGGCAGTCTACAGAAGGCAATATTTGCAAAGGCATGACGGTGTGACTCATAAACCCATTACAAACTCTGTCAACCATTAGTTCTGGCCTGTCAGTCAACAGCTTCAAATCTCCACCCCTGCATCATCACGCCCTCTTATTGCCTGTAGGGGTAGAGTAAAAGCAAGTTCTCACATGGGCAGGGTGACCTTGTACGCTGAAATGTACGGTCAACAAAAAGCATTGGGGGCAGTTGCACTATTTATGACTGAATCATACCCCCCCAGCCACACACTGGCACTTCCAGTTTATCTACTCCAAGCCAGGACAATGCAGACACCTCTGCTGATTAAATGTTTCCATGGTGACAGTGATGCTTGGCCACCATGGTTGGAAGAAAAGCATGACCTTTGACCTCTCCAAAACTGACACACCTCATCTCAAAGGTCATGCACATAATGCTGCTCCACAACTTGTGCAAGGCACCTGACCATATGATCAACAACAAGTTAACACCTGAGGCACACAGATTGCGAAGAACAACAAAAATGTAAAAATTAGTCTATAATGATTTGTATATTACATTTTTAACAAGTATGTATTTAAACTGAACTGTATTAGTACACACACATAGAAAGTGGTGCTTTCCCTATGGACCTGGGTCAAAGGATGCATGGTTATGGTTTCTAGTCAAATACTGCAAGTAACCTCTGAGGTACACACACGTCACACGCAGGTGTTGTTAGCCACACCTCTGCCATGCTGTTCTTTGCTTCCGCAATGAAAGGTAAAACAACTTTCCACAGCAGCAACCTGAAAAACCATCCCTGAATTGTCAAGACCTGTCATACCTTGTAGTATACCTCGGAGCTGCTAGACATCTTCATTTATGAAGATGATCCTGATCTCTGCTGCTTCTTTAGTGTAAAATAAATCAATGAGAGAAGTGGGTAACAGCAGCCCAGGCTATATTTTGAATGAAAGAGCATACTTAAACAGCAGTGGAATAACATGTCAGTTTTAAACTTGTGAGGTTTTTCTCCAATGAATAATTTAATCAAAGCTACACAGTGGAGTTTTTTTCATGTCGCTTTTCTTTTTAAGTTTCCAAAGTTAAAACAAGTTTTTTTTTTTTTTTTTGCTTTTGTATGTACTTGAATATGAGTACTTGAAACAGCAGTGACTTTTTAAGACTGAATGTCCAAGCGTCCAAAGTGACCACACTCCCTTAACCTTTCCCCTTTCAGCTGGTGGCATAAGCTCCCCACGCCTGGTGTTCCCAGCTGTTTAGACCAGCACAACCACTTACCCCTGGCCTGTTGCCTGGCTGAAGGGATTCAGGACTTGGCAACATAGCAAAAGGAAGTTAAAAGGGTGCTTCTGACCAGCCCTGGGACCTCCACACCTTAGAAGTCTTCCTCCTGTTTAACAGCCGCCACAACGGACGAGACAGAATTGATAGATGAATATTAATGTGCAGAAGTGGATGGGCTCATTAAAGGAGCGGCTCCAGCTAAGTGAAGCAGCAGTCGGCAGGCCTTCCTGGACCACAGCGCACGCAGAGGCTCAGGGGAGGGATTTAATTGGGGACGCGTTGACTCTGCCTGCACTTTATTTAGAGAGAGGATGATAAGAGGCCTTTATTGGCCATCTATGCAGTGTTACTTTTTTGCTTTCTGAAGACATGCTGATGTCGTTTTATGGTCATTTGGCTGGCAAACACTGGTAGCTTAGAGTGGAGAAGGTTGGTTTGGGGTGGGGTTGGCTTACCTCACTGGCACAGTACCCCAAATAGCCTCCACTGGTGTCCCTCAAAGTACCCTCAGGAAAGTAGGCCACAAAAATCAAAGAGGGGAAAAAATACTGATATAATTAAGCTAGGCAGGGCAACATAGGAGAATCAGTACATCTTGCTTTGGATTTAAACCATGACATTTTTTATAATGCCTGGCTTATTTTCATATAAAATCCACCTTACGTTTTACCAGTACAACAATTTCACTGAAATGTTATTACCCAAAAATAAATGTCTTCTGTCATTGACATTTCATAGAAACACCAGCGGGACTGAAATCACATGAGCAGAATGAAAGATTTCATTATTCACATTACACACAATTTACAGCCCAGGTCTATCACACATGTCCACGCTGTCATCATGATTGGCTATGAAATGGATTTGTGAAACCTTACCAGGCATCAAATTGAGTATGGAGTACTTTATTGGAAACACCAAGTGCTTTTCAGGCCCGACCAAAAAGATGGAGGATAAAGGGTCGGTCCTTGTCCAAAGAGGCTTGTGCACATGGGGAGGGGGGGGAATAAGGATGGAATCCAAGCCTCTGACATCCCCCCACCTCGCCATTTCAGCCACCCCATGTGCAGGTCTCTTATCAGGGACACCCACAGGGTAAGATTTAATGTCACTGATGGAGGCAGGTGATAAGAAGAAAGCAGGAGATGGAAACCAAATTGACACAGGAACGCAAGAGATTTCTGTCTCCCTGAGGATGGAAGCAATGGTGTTAGAGGGGGGTTCACTTTTGTGATTGGGTACTTTTAGCCTTGGCAACACCGAGGGGGGAAACAAAAACCCAGAGACCGTGGAGAGACGCGATACTGTTCATTACTCTCCTCTCTGCAGTGCATCACCCTGTTAGATGTTGCAGACAAACGCTGACTCTGCCGTCACAACATTAGATTCATGGGTCCCAGATACAGCTGTATAATAATTCATAAACACTTGCTTGTGACATCTGACATAAATACTCTGTCACGAGCATGCATGCGTCTTACAACCTTTGATGTAAACTGGCTGATACAAACAACAGTCGACGAGTGGAAAGCCTTTGGGCATTTGTATGAAAGCTTAGGACTGCAATTATGTTTTGTCAAATATACCATAATAAGGTGTTCTGTTGTAAGGCCCTTTGGCAAAGGAGACACTCGTCACCCGCTTTTCCGTGAATTTAGTCAACTGTATTAATTTTTTTTCCCAAACATATTGGATTTTGTATCTGAAGCAGTCATGTTCCTTGCTCTCTTCATAGACAACAAAGACATTTGGATTGCATTGTACATTAGAATGTACACCATGATTTTATTTAACAATCCCCACCAATTATTGAAATGGTTCAGGTCTGTTTGATTTGACAAGATGCAGTATTGTCAGTGGAACTCACCAGATGTTGTGCTTTAAATCATGGAAGGTAACATGGTTGTAGGTTTGAGTTTGTGGGTTATGGGTTTTCATGTTGTCCTTGTACCTGTGTAGGCTTCCTCAGGGTATTCAGGGTTCCTCTTACAGCCCCAACAGATAAAATTCAGATGTTCTGATCATTCTAAAATGGGCAATACAATTTATACAAACTCTGCAGACACCTAAAGTGTTCAACTCAGACACTGAGCTTTGTAAAATTAGTCCCAAATTCCTCTTTGTCTATTCCTAAGGTCTCTTCAGCCTTTTACTGTTGATATACAGTAAAACAGCAAAAATGCATTTGCAAACAGTTTTGCCATTGATGTGGGTTAGCAGTACTTCTCCAGAGAAGAATGTTTCTGTACTTGCTACTTTCACCTGCCGGTCTCCTCTTTGACCGATTTTCTAACTGAAAGCAGTTCTGCAGAAGCATGTCACTGTGCAGTGATCATGAACCCACATCATGACACTAATGTGCTGCAAGAGATATATAGATTAGATTGTAATCAGGAAATGGCAAAAATAAAATGATTTAGCCTCAGTGCAATAATGTTACATAGGTAAGGGAAGGAGTCTTAATCAGATTAATAAAATGGAATGCACCTGGTGTTTCCCCAATTCGATAACATTTCCTAGAGTGGCGTAGGGGGAGGGGGTGTAAGTGTTCACCCCCACATCATCATGTAATTAACATCCCTCTGCATATGTAACTCGTTTTTGCATTTCTTAGCAAAGGTTGGGAATTGGCGAGGCCACCGTTCTGTTTGTCTCACTTGTCAAAGAGAGATCAGAAAGTAAGCCGTGTTCTCTTCACTGCCCCCAGTAATGGAGGAAGACTTTGAGAGGGTTTGTCCCATTGTGAGGGGATCCTGTTTGCACACCTGGCTGCCTCTTCTTGCAGCGTCATTGCAATGAACAATCTATCAAAGCAGGCATCAAATGGGGAATTAAGATGATATATCGTATATGCCAAGGGCTCTCCTTACTGGTATGTAATTCAGTATTCTCACTGAAGAGTTTCAGTGAGGCGACGTTGTCTGGTACCACAGAGGACAAAACTAGCAGGAACGCAGGAGATAAGGGGCACATTAAAGTGTACTCTCATTCCTTATTTTGTCTCCCTTATCCTCCAGTAAACATGTTGCTGCCTTTTTCAACACAAATCCACCTAAATACAAACCATAATAAATAAAAACAGGAAACTGTACCTTAAAGGTACTTATCAGTGGGACTTACCAGTCAATTTAAAAACTAAATAGATGAAGTAGTAAGGTTCTTCTGTGGAAATGAGAAAATCATGAATGTAGCAACTGTTGGAAAAATGGGGGAATTACAAACACAGAAGTCACATTTTGTCACGATGACACTGAGTAGGGGCATTACAAATTGCTAAACTAAAGTCACATTCTTATCTGACCCATGCCTAACCCTAACACTAACCCAAAACACTTTTATGTTTCTGAGGGTCTATAGGCATTTTCACTGACCACCTTAACAAAAACAGTGACCCAGCTGTACACAGCTGTACCTAGCTTTTCAATATGGAGTTTGCATTATTATTTTCATTTAGCTGATAGCTTATGTAATGCTATTCAGATAATGGTAGAGAGCGGCACTGTTTATTCATATACCTGCTAAATTTGCAGATACATGTCAAAGCACACTTTGCTATTGACTTACCCTTTCAAGGAGCATTAAATCGGACACTTAAACCATGACCCAGTAACAGTGTCCTGCTGCTCTGAGCTTTACGGTCCCCAGAACCATGTTACATAACCATCAAAGCTCCACAAGTGAGGTTTAAGGAGGGTGTTACTGTGCTATACTCCAATGAAAAGGAATGGAAAGGCCTCTGGGTTACCCTCAGAGACAGGACTGGGCTGATGTTTGAGCACAAACAGGCCTAAGTTGCCATGGTGTCCTCTTCCCCAACAAAGCGCCTGTAACTATTTTGGGAGGCAGGCGTCTCCAGTCAAGGCCAGCAGGCTGCTCTGTTTTCACGCACCCACCCATCGAACAGGCACTGTCACCCCAGGGGGCTCCAGTTTCCATGCCAGACCAGGTTCCTGGAAAAACACACAACCTGCATGCCACCTGTCCCCTGTCATGCATCCTAAGACAACCACTCACTGCCCACGGTTGCTTCAAACACCCTAAGCAAGAACCCCACACTCTACAGCTCATGTGTCACTAAACTACACCTGGGGGGTATAAGGGTGGTAAACGGAGCTAATACATATCAAGGTATATATTTAAAGCAACAGAACACTACTCAACAGAAACCTACCCCCCCCACCAAAAAAACTAAGATAATCCATTTGGTCATGTGTACTGTGTAGGTGCTGCATGGAAAAATAATTGTCTATTCAAACGCCCCCCACCAAAACTCTCACCAAGCACCACCTCCATGTGCCAAGAAGGTCTTAACTAAGGACAGCAGTGAGGTGTCAGGCTGTCCTCACAACTCTCCACTGCATTTTTATCTGCCTCTGCTCATCCTAAGCAACCAGTGTCAAAACAGTGAACACGCATGAGCCAAATCAGAGCAGGTAAAACTGCTGTTAGGTGGAGGTCCATTTCATTTCAGCTAGTTGTCTGACATAAATACAACATAAGTGAAGGGGTGATTTTAGGGCCTTGGCGGCCACGCAAGCAAGAATGCGGGGAAGGGCAAGAGGAAATGACTTACCATTACTAAACGTTTATGACAAAACCCAGGGTAACAGCAGGTTAAATGTTACTTTCTGTAGGACTTGCTGCCACAGGAGGTCTAATCATGTACCCTGATTGTCTCTTTGGTATGAATTAAAGCTTGAAATCTGGAGCTAGACTGTTCCTGAATAATGTTTTTGGTGCACTCAACTGCTAAATCCCTGAATGTACCCACATATCTTCAGCCTATAAAAGTGTCCTATACATATAAAGTAAATTTCTCCTGAACACATACTACTAGCCTAGTTTGGACAAAGTTGAACAGCTTTTAAGTTCAAAAGCTTCTAGCTCAGCACAAATTCCATTTATTCAACGTTGCTGGATAATTTTGACCCTCTGCACTATCCTTACTTGGAATGCTGTGATGTAAGAGCAACCAGAGTGCATGCAATGTAAATGTAAGGTTCAAAGCACATGAGCAATACCATGTGCTATTATGGTTATGAGTCCTTATTAAATAATGTCATAAGTTGGCACCTATGAGCATGCTGAGATGGAATCCATCACTGCAAGCGTAACCAGACGATTGTGCAGAGGGAAAAACTGGTTAGTATTAATCATGTACAAACAAACCAAGGATGTTCTGGAGCACGAATTTTGTGGAACATGCTCGGTATGTTGCAGTAAATGCTTCCCACAGCTGGTACCACACTTTGCTTTTCAATACTTTTCAACGCTGACTGACTTTAATGGGCCTTGTTGTGTACTTCCTCAATGGGAGATGAACCACGGGTCAATCATATGAAGATACACAACACAAGAACATAGTGTAACCATACTTTTCTGGTTGGAGATCTTTGAGAGAAGTTTGCGTGTGTGTGTGTGTGTGTGTGTGTCTTTCACAGAGAGAGACTTTTATTTTTCCTGGATGATATTTTTAAACCCAGCACCTGGAGCGATGTTTTGGGAGATGTGTATGTTTTATAGAGCAACTGTATACTAACTTATATACTCAGTTCAATTCAGTTTTACACTCTGTGCATGCCTGTGGTGGGGCACATGTGGCTCTATGTGCTAACAGCTAGAGCAGAGGTTCTGAGTGCAGGGACATGCCTCACATGCTCAGGTTCTGGCAGGAGCAGTTTGCTTATTGGCTTGCTCTCCGCACTTTGTTTCCGTGCCATGGATCGTGTTTCCCCTACACCCCCAAGCCACAAACTTGCTCTGTCCAGGGACAGAACAGAACAAGAGGAGAACATTCATTGTTGATCCATGTCTTCTGCTGGGGAGCCCGTTTATCTCCCTGGGGTGAGTGGGGGTGCACGGCACTTGTAATTAACCATCTATTCCAAACCCTCTCTGCGTCCGCTGTGCGTGAATGCATATATCCTGGTTACCAGGAGGAACGCAACCTAATGCCTTTTGATCACTATGGAAAGGATGCCATGTGTTGAGCATAGTGGGAGGAGCCAGGTGCTCCCAGGGCCCAGAGCTGCCCAATTTCTGTAAAATAGAGAGAAGCACTCCATCCTGTAAGGTATCCTGCTTGAGAAGACCCACTCCAAGAAAAGAATGACCAGAATAAAAAGATAATAAAAAGAAAAACATTTACAGGAGCCCAGGGCTAAGGAGGCCAGAAGGTGAGGTTTTCAAGAGCACAGGAATTTGCTTTGACAGAAGCCAGAGGAAATTGCCATTCTTGTCTTGGTTGTACCACACTGTTAAAGGTTAAAAGTGGAATTCCAGAACCACTGGAGCTTGTTCTCCATTCTGGCTTAATGTTTTGTAGACGACAAGACAACACTACTTCCTGTGTGTCCAAAGCCAGGGGGATTAAACTGTTCTACAGTTCATTTCTGTTCCCATAAATCAATATCCTGTTGCAGAAATTCAGCCACTCACCCTCTTCCCAGCTTCAGAAGACAATCTGCCATTCCATATCATTTGCTTTACTACGTTACTTTCTCATCCTTTTTCCCCTCTCCATTCTCTGGCGTCCCATTGTCATGCAGCTCCAGTTTCCCAGAAATCCAGCTGCCACGAGGGCAAGGGCCTGCATCCACACGCCCAGAGGCACGTTTGTGCAGCAGGTACTGTCAGACAAGAAGAGTCACAAAGCAAGAGATGTCCTTGAACATTCCCTTACACGGTGAAGGAGAAGGACAGTAACCTACAAAAAAGCTTAGTAATTTTAGCAAAACAGCCTGGTGAACACGCTGGGGAGCATTTGCCATATTTTACCTGACTTTAGCAAAACATATCGACCAGTACAGCCACAGTTTCCTTCTGTTTCCCATTTGAAGCTCTTGGCAGAGTTCTCCTGCATTTACTGTGGTGATGCTGTCCACCAGCAACAACGCTGTTTTGTCTCGGCAGAAACAAAGGACTTGGTTTGTTTGTGCTTCAGAATGAATCCTGCAGGCAGAAAAGAGGTTTGGGCGTTTGCTTTTTTTAAAGTCTTTATTGTTTTCATAAACAATCTGGCCCTGTTTTGAATTTTCGAGAATGGAGAGGCCAAGGGGGGTTTTGGGGGCACGTTATGAAAAGCTCAAAGCTCCCCTTCAGGGGAGAGTTAGTCACATGAACGACGGGGAAAAAAGGACAGTGAAGTGGCAAGAAACTTGTCTTGCAAGGACATGGGTGGGAAGGCTAAAATTAGCTGACCCACTGCGGCTTGAAGCAAAGGACATTGACAAGTGATGCAGTGTTAGCAATGGGGACAAAAGAGCGAAAATATTTGTTTTCCTCTCATTGGCTTCGGGGCTTAAAAAAATTCTTGTGCGTGAATGATGTTGTCACCTATCCTGTTCCAGCATGTACCAAGGAACCACGCTGACAAAAAGGCCACAATGTGAAATAAGAGGAAAACATTATTTATCCCAAACACTCAGGCTTGAGTTGTTGTTCAGTTAGCACCAAACAGCTTATGTTTGCCTGCATTAATAAAAGATAAACACTAGCAAGACATCTTAGACCTAAACACACTGAGAATTAATGACACTCCCCAACTTCTTAAAAGGTTACCACCAACACTGGCTAAAGAATAACACATAATGCTAGAGTGTACAGCTGTAATGCTCTCTCAGGCTTCACAACAGGGCTGGTCTGACACAGATGGGAAACCTGAACAAAATTAGTCAGACAGACCGAACATGAAGTTAAGGAGTGGTGATTAACGTGGCAGCCCAGCAGCATATTTTAATTAATGTGGCGTCAGCCTTTCTGAGCCATAGGCATCCATACACATGCTGTCTCTTCATGTTCAGACAGACAAATCTGTCTCCAGAAGGTCCAGGAGATGCTGTTGCTGCATGGACAAGCTACAAGAGCGTGGGCGGCAACCAAGACCTGCGGTCCATCTGTATATGCGCGGTTATCACGTGCCCCACCTGGGTGTTCAGAGGCAAACGCGGTACCCGGAAAAAATGGAGAAGAGCAAATTTCAGAATTTTTGGTTAATGAAATTGGAACTGAACAGCTTATGTGTTTGGAGATTTCAGCCATGGCAGGGACATCATTTCCTGCAGACATATAAGGGGAATCACACGTCCCTTTCTTGTCGTTTTTGTCTTGCTGTTAGTTTTTTTTATGTTGATGGAGAAAGGCTTTCGCAACAG
Source organism: Chitala chitala (assembly GCA_025773905.1). Classification (NCBI taxonomy): domain Eukaryota; kingdom Metazoa; phylum Chordata; class Actinopteri; order Osteoglossiformes; family Notopteridae; genus Chitala; species Chitala chitala. Next base: position 5,200 of record JABJVR010047508.1, on the reverse strand, counting down.
CCTAATGTAAAAACTGAGAAGGAAAATATTTCACCTGTTCTTGACATTAAATATATTAAATATGTCTGCCACAATGTGTGCTGCCGTCATGGAAGCCAGCAAGTAAACACTCAGAAATATGGTTGATGCAGCAAGTCCAAACAATCTCCTTTGACGAGCTCAAATTGCAACCCGCCTGATCATTCATAGGTTTTCACCCCGTGGCGCCACCCTGCGTTCCATTCCGTCACATTTGCTGGGCCATGTGTGTCAGACACTGGGTGGGGAGGGGTTTTCGGGGGTGCTGTGGTCTGGAGGCTAAACGTTCTGCATGAACATCCCTAGGCTTGCCACTTAGACAGCTCCACGCTCAGCTGCCACCCCCAACACCCACCCAACATTCACCCACCTCCCCACAAGTTGTCTGCAACATGGCTCCAAAAATAACAGGGCACATCAGCACTTCTAAGTGCGTCCCGGGGCAAGTCCATGCATGGTAGCAGCTGCCGCTCTGCTCACAGGAGAGATCAGAGGTGTAGCACTCCCAGAGCTGCTGGCACTCGCCCTCTTTCTCTTTCACACACCCCCTCCCGGGGATGACAGCAACGCAGATTATGTCGAAATCGCACCCAGGACTTGAAAAAGACCTGAGCTTCCCAGTCCTCGACATGTCTAATCTTGGAATGTGCACACTTTTTACCTTCAAACACTTTTTACCTTCAAACTTTACAGTATACCCATCACAGGAGCAAAGCGACTAGAACAACACTGTCACACTGGTACAACAGACAGGAAGCACCATACAGAGTAGCATCGTTAGGTCACTTCAGCCCCGAATATTTTAAGCCTAGCCCCAAATATTTTCGCCTTAAAAAGGAAGGGTTTCATAGTAAAGCAACAGACAAGCCCCAGGCAAACTTGACTTAGCCCCTGATCTTTTCAATAGCTAGAAACTCCCCTGGCCACACATGTCGACTTGTCCCATTGGCAATGTGCTCCCTTTCCTGTCCTCCTACGCTCAAGGCAAAGGCTTTACTTGAGGCAACAACTTGTGTGGATTCCTGAGAGTTGCCTCATTCTATTGAGAAGGTTAATGCCAAACAGAGGTACTCCTTTCTCCGGTGTGTGCTTTGCAAAATGCTAGCTCATCTAACAGTGACAGCATTTCTTTAATCAAAGAACAGTCAAAAAAAAAAACGTACACCTAATCACTGAAGCATCTAAACGGGAGGTTTTGACAAAAAATCTGTGTTATGCACTGGCACTAACTCCTCAAAGAGTAGGTAATTCGGCATTAAGCTACTTCCAAGCTGTCAGCCACAGCTGTCTGAGAAGAGCCTTGATGGGCCAAAGCCAGATCACTGCACACAAATCTAATCAGGGATCCAGCTGAAGGTAGCTTTCATTCTGGGTCAGTAAGGTAGGGGTGGCTGCTGAGGAAGTTTCCTCACACGCAGAGACTCAGGTTAGAAAAAAACCAACACAGTTCTCAGCATGTGAGCACTGCAGCTGAATCATTTTTACCTCATACGCACCTGGCTCTTTGTCTGCACAACATCACCGCTGGGTTGTATTAAACGCAGCTTCGCCATGCACTGCTTTCCCTGGGAGCTGACCTCTCAGGGACACAGCTTCACACCCATTGGTCAGTATCTGTGGCTCAGAAAAGGCAGGAATCACATTGGCTCACATCAAACATACACTACGCGCATATATACAGTATACAGACCTGGTTTTGTACTAAATGTTTATATGTATATTATCTGTATAGTACAAGAGTTAATTTCAGCTCACCTGCATGTTTTTTATTTTTTTTTATTTTCTTCAGTAAATGCTATACACTCCTCCATAAACACTTAATGTTTCAGTGTATAACATGCATACTTGGTACATGGGCTCCCTTCCCACTATTGGCAAATAGCACGTGGAAACCAAAAGTCATCATCTCTGCACAAAACTTAGTAAACTAAATTCTAAATAACATGCTCCTGAAACAGAAATTATGACTATATCCCAGAATAAGCTTAAAATATGTTTGCTGGCCTTAGAACACCATGTTTTCCCTCCTTAAATTAAGGCCATGTCTAATATGGACTACCAGTCAACAGTCTGACTTCATGTTCTGCAAACTGGATTCTTTTCATAATACATAATATTAAATTAACTATAATAAGCACACAAAAGTACAGACAACACAAAGCAACAGTGCTCAAAACTCTAGAATACAGGGACCACTTATAGCAAGTGTCATATATGGTGAACAGCTGCCTACATTCACATTTTACCGTTTACATTCATAGATAGATAGATAGATGCATACACACAGTACAGACATACACACATACAGACATACGCACAGTACAGACATACGCACAGTACAGACATACACACATACATACATACGCACAGTACAGACATACGCACAGTACAGACATACACACATACAGACATACACACAGTACAGACATACACACATACATACATACACACAGTACAGACATACACACACACATACATACACACAGTACAGACATACACACATACATACATACATACTTAAGAATAATAATCATTGTTAATATACTAAAAACAACCAATATTCAATTACATTGCATGAAAACTGCCACTGTTTTTATTAGCAAAAATTGTGTTTTGAAAATGTTCAATGTGCTGGCAGTATTATTTCCTCTGACGTACACAGTGAATACAGAAAATATGACCAGGTGAGGTCATGGACAACCTGGCATGGACCAGAGATGGTCTACCGACACACACACATGCATATTTATATTACACACACACACACACACACACACACACACACACACAAACACATACACTTGCTTATACATGGATAATATGATGATAATAATGAGAGAGAAAGAGAAGATCACCTTGGCCCAGTTTCTCAGAGGAGTGAATGGAATTTTAATTAGGTCCTCATTTGACCACCAGAAAGGGATACACTATCAGATGAATGCATTTAATCAAGCTGTGCCCATCAAAACAGAGAGCATCTCAAAGGTGCCAAATTGAACCTGGGCATGCAACAGTGACACAAACAAACACACAGACAGACACACGCAAGATATCGAGGTGCCAAAACTCATGGCAAAAAAGGAGACGAGGCCTGATTTCAGCCTACCATGAAGCTCAGCAAACCAACTGCGATTATTTGCTGGGATCTGGGAGAGGTTTTGACGTCTCCGCTGGGAGCCGGCTGTGCAAGATCAGATGGCAGTGTTTTATTTTAGGAACCTACTGGGAAGAGCCATAACGAGCGCGCGAGGTGCACATGACAAACCCTGGTGCTTTTTCTTTAACAAAAAAAAAAAAACAAAAAAAAAACCCCCATCTCAAACTGATAACAGCAGAGCAAAAGGACTGTAGCAAACTGTGTGTTGAATTAACATTGTTAGGATTCTGTTCTCCTTACTGGGAAGACACAGGGGTGTAAAACTGGTCATCAAAATTCATCATCTGCCCAGGGGTAATTGTGTTCTCAGTTACTGTTAAATATGCTGCATTATTTTAGACACATTCAGAAAATAATTAAAAATAAGGCTTTGCTTCCATTTTGAAACCTGGTAGGCATTCGCACAAGGGCTCCTTGCAAACACTGTCAAAAAAAACGTTTGAAACTGTACAGTTACAGGGAACAGCAATTAAAGCATGCAATGGCTGGCTTTTAAAATCACATCCAACAAAGAGATGATCAATATCCTGTTCAGATAATGTCAGAATCCTGGTGTGCACTGAAGGTGGACACATGAACCAAAGCGTTGAACATTCCAATCTATGCAAGTGTGCATGCTTTGAGAGAGTTTTGGATTCCATACAACACTGCCGTTTCCTTGGTAATGGCTTCCCTCACATGTTTCCATTCTTTAAGAATGGCATCTGTCCAAATCCCACCTCTGTGTGCCTCTGTGTTCTCCACTGCTTACCACTTCTCAGGGTGGGGGCAGCACCACAGTCCCACATCTTTGTGTTGATGCTCCTGAAAATTGGATCGCTGCCGTCAACCACTGGATGTCCACACACTAACCCATGGCCTCTTCACATGCCCTGTTTATTATCAGCTTCTATGCTGGAGAGTTATGTTGGGTAACGCAGCGCTCGGATGGATAGTAGCAAAGGAATTTACAAACCAGGGCATCACGTTACAAGGACAGGGAGAGGATCAGTGTGACTGTCACACAAAACCTCGCGGGGGAATCCACACTGCAGGCCGAGCGTCCTCACACCCCTCCCAAACACAGAAATGTCAGGTGTCACAGACATTGGGAAACAACATGTCCTTCTCTACTGGCACAGGCTGTGTGCAAGCAAGGAGTGACACCAGGGGCGGTTGCCTCACAAGGTCGGCACAGCCAAAACGCAGTCCCTCCTCTCTCTGCCGCCGGCCCAGAAAAAGCATTTTCCCCACTGGGCAAAGACAAGTCACCTTGACCTAAAATGTTTTAGCAGAATGCCAGAAACGGAAAGGTCTCCAAATCATCAGCACCATGTTATGGTTTCAGTGAGCAAAAACAAAATGCTATTTCCATTTATTTCCATACTTTGTAAATGTCAGTGCTGCCATTCCATTCCAGAAAATCATGTTCCCTCTCTATGTCTGTGTGAGCCTGAGAACTGAATGCCTATCTTGTCAATCAAGACCTTCACTTGTACGTCCTCCGATCCCAAGGTACTTAGTGCATGAGAAACCTTTATGTTTGGACCCACCATCTTGCCTATGATGCATCTTGCTTGCCGAAATACATTCATGCAAACGGATGCATTAACACAGAAAGGGCTCATCAATCTACCAGGAAGCTCCAAGTGTCTGCCACTTCCTCTCCCACTCACATTGGGGATGGGGGAGGCAGGGGGTGTGACTAAAAGCCCACACCAACAATCAGGGCTAAAAGCCCATGTTAGAGCTAAGAAACAGTGACGTAATGTCCAGGAAAGATGGTGTGGTATGGTTTGTGTTTTCTTGAAGTCACCCTCATCATCACCCTAAGACATAGGTGGTTCAGCACAACATTCTCCAGATAAATTTAAAGCTACCAATTTGCTTCTCCTTGCAATCCATGCATATAATGTGAAGGATGTTTTCACCCCCTGTCAACACCAAGTTTTTGAGAAGGATCAAGTCAACAAACATATAAAGAAACCATGTTCTGTCTACTCCAGTAGTCCTGATAATTATATAAACTGTATACATACACGAGTA
>JABJVR010047507.1:16445-27407 GCA_025773905.1 Chitala chitala | reverse complement strand
AGACTGCATACTCTCAAACAAGTTTAACAGGTCCAGGAATACCAGAGAACACTGGAATCGTAAACCTTTTCATCACTGCTGCTGTCGTTGATCTCCGGCTCTGATTATGAACACATTTGCTTTGGCTTTCTAGTCTCTGCTTCTTTGAAGTTAAGCATCTCTTATTAACTTTGTTTTCTCTAGCATTGTTGTGTCTGAAACTGCTGACCGTCAGTGAGGCTGTAGCTTTATGGTGACCTTTTCAAACAACGAATTTACCTCAGTTTGTTCCACAGGAATCTTTGAAGTGCATGAGATGAGTTTAACTCTTTACTTCTTGAAGAGATAGATTTGAAAGGTGTTTTTTGAGTGGCTTTCGGTTCTTTGTGACTCCTTAGGGAATCGATAATTGAAATGGAGAGCAGTGTTTCAGTGGAGTGGTCGGGCCTCTTTTGCTAATTAGTGTCGTTACAGGATCTGTGTTTCCAGTGGCATTTAGCCAGCAGCCCTTCCTTCTACACTAAACACCACTTTCTGTGCCTTTGTTTTAAGTTTGTAATGGATTTGCGGCAGTGATTGTACACTGTTCATATGATGGCCAAAAATAACCATCCCCGATTCACTCTGTTAACAAAATGAAGCTCATTCAATCTTTTCTTCCCTCTATATCAAAGGCTGAAGTGAGAACCAAATATCTTTCCTGTCTTCTTTTCAATCAGTTTTGAGTCCAGTCTTTATATACCAGTGGGGTCATTTTTATTATTTATTTAAAATTGTTTTTGTATTTTGACGCTGTGAAGGGGAGTAGATGTGTCAAGTCTTCACCATTTGCATAACTAATGTGTTAAATCCTGTCCTGTCCACAGAGCATGTCCAGAATGAAGAGAACTATGCACAGGCACTTGATAAATTCGGCAGCAACTTCATCAGCCGGGACAACCCAGACTTGGGTACAGCATTCGTCAAGTTTTCTACCCTTACTAAGGAGCTCTCCGGCCTGCTCAAGAACCTGGTGAGCAGTGTTCCCATTTCAGTCACATAGGGTTGGGCTTGGTACTGTAAAAGCTGTCTTCTCACATTCCTGACACAGCTAATGGAACGAGTCTAGCCGATCTCGAGCCACGCATCTCCCATGGCGACACCACGAAGCCGCGTTCTGTCGATGATCCAGAAGGTTTCAAATTCCACGTTATGCGTTACATCCTGAGTATAGAACAATGTGCCAATTTATCAAATTAATTATACTATATTGTGGAGTATTTCAATAAGATGGCCCATACTGATGCCATGTAACAGTATCATTTTAATTCAGTCATTATGTTTTTTTCAACAGGGCTGTAATATGTATTGCAGTAATTACAATGAATTACATATTATGAATGTTGCTTGACACATGAAAAATGCAGGTGGCATAAACACCTCCTGTTCACCTTATTTATGTTATTTTCACACAAAACAGAAACATGTTATGGATGAACACAGGAAAGCTTTTGAGGAAAGCAGATTGACAAGATTGACATTTTCATGGTTACTGTGTGCGTATTTTGCGATGGCTGGTGTCTGATTAATTTTGCTTCAACTAATTTCCTTTGTCCTGAATTTTGGAAGCTTTCTTAACTGTTTTATTGTGTTCATGCAAGTGTTTAGAATTTGGAAGCAACCAATAGTACTAAAATAGCTACTATTTGCCAAAGGTGTTTAGGAAGTGATCAGAACAATGAAGTGCTGTGTTTGTCTGAAGGCCAGTGTTTACCCTAAGACAGGGTATTGGAAGTTGCAGTGCTTAGTTTGCATTTGTTAGCATGCAGAGGTACAAACATGTAGCTAAGCCAGTTGATGGTGAATGGATGCTGTTGCAGATGCAGGACACAGAAATCTGGCTATGACAATTATACTGAACCTCGTATATGTACATGGACTCTACATAATGTTACGTTTGTGGTCAGTCTTTTAACTACTTTGGCATTTGTTGGATTTTTTTTCCTTCATGTGAGTACTGGTCACAGAAGTCCAAATAAAAATTAGGACGTTTCAGTGAGTCTAGGACGTTCCCAAGGCCATCCACCAAGCTGGGATTTTACATATCCGTGCTGGGCCTTGTTCTGCATACTTAGCCATAGGTAACTTCTCATAGTGGGCGGAGACTGCATAGTGGGCGGAGACTGCTTCAGTGGCTGTACCCATCACAGCACTTCTGAGTTATGGTGGGTTTGTGAACTTTGTGAAAGTAACTGTGATTCTGTCGATGACCTGATCTGTCAGGAGGCTGAGGTGTCATTTATTAACAGCTTCTTCTGAAGAGAGATTGATTGGGAGGAAAGTAGTGGCTTCTCTGGCTGGCGGGTACCCCCCCTCCCCCCCTTAGTTGAGGTGTGTTGTGGTTAATTCAGTGTTTTAACTACAGAAACATTTGTGCTTGTTAATTGTGATTCAGTTTTTTGCTTTCTGGAGTGCGGCCCTCTTACGTTGTTAGATGTAGTAGAGCCATGGCCTGGTGCGTGTGATGGCCAGTGTAGCCCTGCTGCCACCACATTTTGATACCTGGAGTAAACAAATGGAGGATCTGCAGGAACATAATGACTTCACAGCCTTCCTGACTCAGCACTGATTTAACTGTCTTGCACGGCAGGCACGGTCAGTTTTGCAGCCTAATAAAGAGCAGAACACAAACCGCAGCCTCACTTTTATGTACAACTGTGAGAAAACTGACAACACCAATGTCATCTGCTAAAAAAGAAATAGAACCAAGAAGAGTGTGATACATGGTGGGGCGGCTTCCAGCCACATTGAAAGGTCAGCAATCTTGGTAGTTTGCAGCAAGTGACAGTAGCAGCTCTGACCTGTGAAGACACAGAGCAGGAAACGTGCACTTTGTTTGTGCGCTTGTGGAGCTGTGCGTGGGCGTGAATTTCTTTTTCAAATTCAGAAGTTTGTACAGTTGATTTGTAAATGTAAGCGACATTGCTTGCAAGTGAGTTGTTACCATAGGCTTGGTGACCAAATAAACATCGTAATTGCATTTCCCTGGTGTCACTGTTATAACACACATTCATTTACGTTTGGAAAGATAAGTTAAACAGTGCAAGGTAACACAGAAAAGGCTGCAGTCAAAGTTGTCTCGGTGGAAAAAAATCAGCTGTGACTAAACGTTTTTTTTTTTTTGTGAATGAGGTTGGTTGAACCTCAGCAGTAAATGCTTACCAAAGAATGATAAAGTTGTTTGATTTTAAGCCAAGGTTGTGGTTTTCCTAGTTTGTAGCCTGTATTGGGTGCAGATAGAAAGTAGACGAAACATGCTGACTGTAGCAGCAGTGCATTCTGGGAGGAGGAAAGGGAAGCCCGTAGATGCAGGTTTATGACTCCCATATGGTGGGGACATGTGCTGGTGAAAGGGGGGGAGGCTGAAAGTTAGTCATGTGCCTTCTGAGTCATCTGCTTACTCTGGTCACAGGACATCTGGAGAACACGCTCACCTTCTCTCTCTCTCTGCCCCCTTTTGTTTTTTGCCAATGCAAGTTTGAATCTTGCAAAGACAGTCAACAGGCTGGCCAGAAACACATGAAATATCAAAACATGAAAAAGATGGTGAAATATGGACATCGCTCCAGAGGAGTCTTTAAAGTGCTCACGTCTTTACTTTTATTGACCTTCACTGTTTTGCAAAGTCCTGCATTTCACTTGTTGATGCATTATTTTATACTTTATTGGAAAAGACCAGAGTCCGAAACCTAAAAAAAAAAACACTTTATATTCATATACCATCACAGGTAGGCACTAAAAGTTAATGTGGATTCCTATACATACATAATTAATTAAAGCGTGGCACAAAACCACCATCCTCTGATGCGATGCTTCAGGTCAGGGAAAGAATGTTGCACCATGTTTACCGCGCTGGGCTCCGCTGTGTTCCCTTCAGGTTCTGTCTGAGTCGACACTTATTTGTGAAGACTGATTATTAGCAGTAATGATCAATGCGTGAGCATCTGCTGGGTGATGTGATACCGTTTTTCTTGTTCTAACTGGGCCATGATCAGCAGCGGCTGCTGGCCTGTGATACTCCGTGTTTGGATTGGACGGTGCTGCTCTTGCAGTTTGAATGAACCTGTCATGGGGCGAGGACCCCAGCATCACCAGTCTATCTCGTCTTCTTTCTCCGGCAGCTGCAGAGCCTGAGTCACAACGTGATCTTCACCCTGGACTCCCTGCTCAAAGGAGACCTGAAAGGAGTTAAAGGAGTAAGCTGTTTGGGTGTTCTTCCATGTTGGAGACCCCCTTTCCTATCATAGTTCATATATATTCCTAAGTAGCAGTTATTTTTTTGTATGAGACAGATGTATTAATATATGACATAGTGAATCTATATGTGTCAGAGTTTTGCCAAAGCAAATACATATATAAAGTGAAAAATGTAAAGTAAATGGAAAATGTATACGGGTTTGGCTTTTATTTTTGACAGTCGTAAAATTGAAATATATGCGATTGTGGAAACGTTGTTATAACTTGGTTAGGTAACAGAGTCTCGTGACAGTAGGAAGATGGAAAAAGAAAAAAGTTCAATGATGAAATTGGCAAAAACTTGCAAAAGCAACAGTTTCAATATGCACAGTGGGATTCAAACACATGCTCTGCTGTTTGCGACGCCAGGACTGACAGCACCGTGACACAGAAAATAAAAATAAAGTCAGGATTTCTTGCAAGCAAGAAAACATAACATGTATGAGCAGCTAATAATAATAATAATAGGACATAAGTAACAAGTACGGTGGATCTGCAGTTGTCCTAATGGCACCAGATTTCTCCTTCCCAAGATGGATGGCTCCCATATTTCCCTGCTTTCTACAGTGACATATGTACCTGAAAGGTTAGCTTGTCACTTAGTGTAGGTGGGATAATCAGCCTTTCTGTGTATGTTTAGAGTGGAAGCAATTTTTCCAGTAACTCGGGAGACAGATTTTGAGTGACATGCGTTTCTCTTAAACCTGAGCCGTCGTAGCAGATGCCGGTAGGGAACCTTGTTGCTCAGCGTGAAGCTGTAAATCAGGCCGCACCACATGCAGTTATCTCGAGCGACGCATCCAGTCGGAGGGGGCCTGAGAACGTGTGTGATTAATGAACGTCCCTAAGACGGGCCCTGACATCCCTGAGACGGGCCAATGCAGAACAGCACAGGGATGTCACTGTTTAAACAGTGCCGACGTATTAGTTGGGACTTAATTGAAATGGAGATAGAATCCTTTCTGTAATATATGGCATCAGTGAAATGCTTCAGGGTATAATGATAATATTGTAAAACTGTCATTTACTAACTCAGTGTTGTTATTGGTGTTTGTCGGTCATCTGGTTTACTATTATACAAGTGAGAATGTTGCAATGCACACACAGACTGACTGGATTTGGCTCTGAGAAACACACCTGCGTTTGTCACTAGTGCACATTAAAAACCACAAGTCACAAGGCTCTGGAATATAAATGTCTTGTTTTTTCCAACTTTTCATCAGACCTTGAAGCGAGTCCAGTTCAAATGTTTGTCTTGGTCGTGAAATTTTATGTTTTCTGTTCAGTATGTAATCTCTACTTTGTGTTGTCTTTGGAACCTGATAACAGCTTTGTTTTTTGGTGATATACTTAATTTAATGTATTTAATAGAAGGAATTAATTATATTCATTTATATTTTATTTATTTCATTTTTAGGATATTAAGAAACCTTTTGACAAAGCATGGAAGGATTATGAAGCCAAATTGTAAGTCTGTGTGTATGTCTATGAGTGTAAGCCTGTGACTTTAATTTTATATTGTTTTATATTGATTAATACTCAGAATACATTTTTACATATTTTATGGTGGTTCTTGACACTCCACAGTGCAGCAGTTTGATTACAGTATTTAGTGCTTGCAAGAACAGGAAAACTACAATGTTCTTACAGTAACCCTATAAAGAATCTTTGTGCCACTTGGGAAAGAAATAGTTTACATGTAGGTAGTGAACAAAACATTGCGTCTACGCTGAAAGGATGCCTCGCCCAGTAGTCTGGAAAAGTATTGATTTTCTAGCACCCTGGCTGAACATGTATGTAGCATCCTGTAACTTGAAGGTTGTATCAGCTGACCCAGTATCTGCTGGTCACTTAACCGCAGTGAACAGTGGAAAAAAATATAACGAATAAAGAAATATAATATATATAGAATTACAAAAATACATGGTTCGCAACTTTTAAACTGCATGCCAAACAAGTCCTTCTGCACAGGTAAGCATGAACATGATGAAGAGGGCAGGCTGAGCAATGCTAGTACTGATTCATGTTCTTTGTTTTGGTAATGGCGAAAGTTGATGGGGACTCTGCAGAGTGCACTGACAGGAAACTTTGGTAGTGAAAAAGTGATAGTTATACAGACAAGTGAGTAATTACAATTCAACTACACACATCTTCCAGGAAGTTGCTGGTATACTCTTATTAATTCCCAAACCAGTGACTTCCTTTTGACGTCTTGGCTCTTCATTGGTTCTTCAGCCCAGTGATTAGCATAGACCAATGTAAGACCAATGGGTACTCAGAGTCAGTCCTGCAAGAGTTCAAAGACACACACAGACACAGTAACATAAAGCAAATATTACCAGGGACGTAACAAAGGGTTATATAAAGCTTCCGCGGTAGAGCTTGAAAGATACAATACCCATGAATATGGGGGTACAACTGTATTGAGTGTGTCAGGAGTCAGGTGTTGCTCAGGTTAATTTGGATCTGTTTACTGATGGAGGGTGAATTTAATGAATTATTGATGGCTAGTAGTGTGAGCTCTGTGAATGTGACCTGCAAAACAGCAGAATGTTTTTACACATTAATAAGCACATGGTATGTAAAGTTTTGGTGTGTGACATTTATTGACCCATCACCAGAACCCTGTAACCCTCTTCAGCTTGAGAGCGTGTGTGTGTGTGTGTGTGTGTGTGTGTGTGTGTGTGTGTTTGTAGAGGAAGGTCTGTTTCACTAGAGTTAAATCTACCCTGTGAGACTCCTGGGTCTTGCTTTACCTGCAAATGAGGTCCATTTCAGTATAAAATTTACTCAGTTAGAATACTCTAACCCACTCTCCACCAGACTGTTGCTTATGGATAAGATTTTATCTGATTGGAAGATCAGTCAGCCAAGAGCTGGGTTATGAATTGATTTTATCTATATGTCGAGCTTTTTGTTTAGAATGATATGTAAAAATTAATATTGTGATTTAATGTAACCTGTGTAATTGTCAGCAGGCTGGACACACTTTCTGTCAATCTGCACCGACCCGCAAACACAATCACACAGTAGAATTACAGACGCACATGTCAGCAACTAATGAGCTCAGTTAAAAAAAAAAAAAAAAACTTTAATAAAAACTCCTAAACTGGCAGAATCTTCTCAGTCATTAAAAAAGCAGTAGTGCATCTGAGTATGGTAAGTGTGTGGTTCTGTGAAATGCATACGCTGGCAGAAGCCCCGAAATGCCTACTAAAAACTGGGTAATAGAACCATTTTACTCTTACATTCCATTTAATAAGAAGTGGCCATTGTAGAAAGAAATTACAGATGTTTCATATTGCAAAAGCTACTGTGCCCATATTTTCAGTCGAAAAGCCCTGGCTAAATTCCATGCTGAATACAGTCGACCCCAGATACGAGCTACTAAACCGAAAGTGTCCCTGTGTAACTTAAAAATGCATAAATACAACAATTATTGGTGGAATAAATGTTTTTTCTTTCCCCAAGAAAATTAATTTAAATTGTAAATCGGTTTTAGGTATGAATAAAAAAAAAAAAAATAAAAAAAATAAAAAATCCAACAGGTGAAAATCCAAAAAAGTATTTAACTTTACTGTGATCAAGTCATGGCTTGTACAGCCATTAAACAGCTCTGGCTCCTTCCTTTTGCCTTACACATTTCCTTCATTAGAGGACACAGCCTGAAGTATCATAATCACTTAGCTGTGATTAAAGTGGTAATGAGGACTGCACTCCTGTTGAGTAATGGAATAAGCAATGCATGCTAATTAGCAGACAACTTCCTCTTAACTTTGATTCAAGGCTATTGGCAGATGTTGCACTTTTCGCAAATCATAATTTCAAGTTACAACAAGCGTCCTTTTAAAATTGAGTCTTAAACCGTTTTTCTTTTTGCTCTCCGTTCACTTTGTCATTCGTCATCACTTTAACCTGGACAGGTGGTGTGTGCGTGTGTGCGTGCATGTGTGCAGACAACCTGGATTCAACACCGATAAATCTTTAAGTGTGTGACTATAATCAATGTTGGGTGGGTCCTCTTGAAGTACGAAGATTGAGAAGGAGAAGCGGGAGCACGCCAAGCAGCATGGAATGATCCGCACGGAGATAACGGGCGCCGAGATCGCGGAGGAGATGGAGAAGGAGCGGCGGCTCTTTCAGCTGCAGATGTGCGAGGTCAGTATGGTACACGGTCTCCCATGGCTCCTCTCCAAGGTGGTTGCAAGGTCAAACAGCATTAATATTCAAGAGACTCATGCATGCTTTTCTGCAAAATGTGGTATCTTAGGTTATGTGTTCAGAAGGCGGCGTAGTTTGTTTTGTATGTTTGGAGATGTTCCTTTGTGATTACTGCCATTTTAGGAATGGTGTTCTTGTTTGTTTGTATCTTATTTTAAATCGTGCGTTAGTTACGTCTTAGCATGTCTTAGCATGGTGACTACAGCTCTGGATGTAAAATGAGTTTAGTTTTTTTAGATTCCTAGAGAGGCCTACCTTTATATATTTGAGAAAGTTACCCCAGTGAATGTCATAAGCTTTATACTAGGGACGACCCGGTCAAGAAAGGTTTTTTTTCCCCCAGTAATGATCTGAGTAATTTAATATTGAGTATCTGCCCATATTGAGTCCCAGTCTGATACTTGTATTTTCCTACCTAATACATCTGCACAGTGCACACTGGTACATTAAAGTTATCAAATAAATTCAGTGTCTGTGCTTCACAACCGAATAGCTCTGCAGCGCATTAACAAAAAGATTGACTACATCCAAGCTGTTCAAGTTTTATTTACAAAGTAAACAAATTGTTTTTATGTGGCTGTTATGACAATTCCACTGTGCAACATTGTAATATTAAAACTAGACTACTAAATGAGTAATGTACTCACAATCCCACTTCAAAGTGGTGTAATTCCTTGACTTTAACCTTCACGGTAGCAAGAAATAGAAATCAAATTCCACTTAGAACAGCTTTAACATTTCAGTTGCGTTATGCTAACTTTTTTTGTTCTTGTTGTTGTAATCCACTGTCTTGCTACTTGTAAGATCAGAATTTCCCCTTGGGGATGAATAAAGTACCAACTAGCTAACTATTATAGTAAAGTTACTATACCGCAAATGAACAGAAATCCTGAACTGTTCGCATCCTAACTAAAACATGAAACAATGCTCACATTGCAAACGTTGTAAGTGACTGTTGGACTTTCTTCATTTTCTAATTTAACATCATGCTGCAAATTGTACTCTCTGTTTGTGACGTTTGGGTGACAGCTGATGTAAAACAAAGGGTCGATCTTACGTTTGTGCTCAATAGAGCCGATACCGAACTGGTAAAAAATGCCTTGTTTGGCCCCAATACCGATCTTTGAGATCGGATCGGGACAGCCCTACTTTATATTGTAGTTGTGCTTTATTGAGAAGGTTTGACTAATCACATAGATAAAATAACTGCGGTTTTTTTGCATTGTCCTGTTCCCCCCCCCCCCCCGTAAGGTCACTGCAATCTGTGATCTTGAATTGTCTGCCATATGTGTGAAGGCAGCTTTAGGCTCTCACAGTTTCATCAACCATACATTTTGGATTTTGGAAGGACACCAGCTTGCTTACGTGAAACTCGTGAGTGATAACGTAATCAGGGACCGTGACTGAAACTGGGCCATGCGCATTGCGGGCCATCTTTGAAGTTTCTTTCCACGTGAAAAAACCATTGGTGCTGCAGCTGCGATGTCTGCTTTTGCTGGAATGCTGTTATACTCCAATTTAAGGCGACTTTTAACGTGACAGGTGCAGCGGGATGACAAAGGTGATTAGCTGCACGGCTTTGACCTGTGGTTGATTTAGGGTCAAAATCTCGAGGGCTTCAATTTTGAAACGAGATTAAAGAGATGTGGCTGGGATCCCTGTGGCGGCTTGATGGCAACCTCTGTGTTAATCAGGCTCGGCCGTGTCAGGAGCCTACATTCCTCTCATGCTGGGACCTTGGGATGGACTGATAGCAATCATCAGAAATTGCACATGAAGCCCTCTGTGGGTGGGGATGCTTTCTCATTACCGTATGTGGGGCACGTTCACTTTGAAGACATAAAGCAAATATTGCATTATAGACATTGTGGGATTTTAATCTGAACTTTTCAGTTCCCTGTGCTTACAGTTTCAGCCTGGCATGTCGTCATTTGTACCGAGTAAGTGTGCTCTTCACGAACAGCTCTTCAGTCTGCTCCTGAACTCGGGAACACATTCACTACTAATCGTTGTATTTTTGCCACTTAAAGTTTAGCGCTTCACATTGACAAATACGTTTTAAGAACGCATCTTGTTAAATTTAGATCAAAATACAGGCATCAGCACAAGTTATTAATCTCAAGAACAAAGTATACCTTAGTGAAGTATCTTATATTTGATTCACTTCTGTGAACATCCATATCTATGTAACCTTCTCTAATTTATCTGTGCACAGTACAGATAGACTTCCTGAAAAGAAGGCTTCATCTATAATTATTTTTTTTGAGTAATTTTTTAAATATATTTTTTATTGTTTGGAAATAATTATTTCCTTTGAAGTGGTACTGTGTTATTATCAGTGGTGCTCGTTTACATCGCAGCGAGCCTACAGGAAAGGGCAGGCGCTGGGCGTAGGCAGGCGCTGGGCGTAGGCAGGCGCTGTTTGGGCTACAGTGCTGTAAGCATTGCTGGGGAGTTTGGCATCTGAGAGTGCCAAAGCTGTTTTTT
>JABJVR010047507.1:0-14651 GCA_025773905.1 Chitala chitala | reverse complement strand
ACGTGTGCTGGGTGGTCTCGCACCTTTGTTCACTCTCGGTGTATCCAGAGGAACGTGTGCTGGGTGGTCTCGCACCTGTGTTCACTCTCGGTGTATCCAGAGGAACGTGTGCTGGGTGGTCTCGCACCTTTGTTCACTCTCGGTGTATCCAGAGGAACGTGTGCTGGGAGATTCTGGAACATGCCAAAGACAGAAGGAGGCTTTTGTGAGACGTTACGGGGTTTTGTAGTGGGGGATCCAGTTTCTGACATATTTACAGGGTGGATTTTGATGACAGGCTTAAAGATTGGAACCTCTGGGATAGGCGAACAAGGCGGTGAGGCAGCCCAAAGCCAGGAGCTGGTTAAAATCATCTCTCCATATGAGTCTGATGTTCATTTCTCTACATGCTTACTTTTGGGATTAGGACAGCATCCACCAGAAGAGCGGGCCTAGGCTGAATGGACGTGGGCCAGCCCTACTGCATCTAAGTGCTGGAAACGCATACAAATAGGCCGATATGCTCAGGTGTACTTACAGCCCATCCATTATACATGACAATGGTAACCGGGAGCTTTATTCGAGCTCTCTGTGTGGGTGGTCTTTGATGGCTTGCAACACTGAATGATTGGTAGCACGGGAGAGTCGATACTTCAGGTCTCGCCTCCCCGGAGCCTGGCGCATCTCTCCGAAGTGTGCGGCAGCAACCTTTAGCCCCCACAGTGACGGGGGATTTTATATTGGTTGGGCATGCCTCACGGAACAGCGGAAGGCGAGCTCCTCTGTGTTCCTGCCACTGTGAAAAACAGTCCTGTTCAACTAGCAGCGAAATGTTGTGACCAAGAGCCAAAGTGCGCACAGAATAAATCTCTAAAAGGCAGACAATTTTACACCCGCTGCTTGTTTAGAATGGGATACAAGGATGTAGAAAGTAGCTATGATTGCTTGCCATTAGAATAATTTGTTAGGCAAGGATTACTGAGCTACAAACACTTATGTATTCTTTACACTTCTTTCAGCTTTTTCCAAGATGGCTTGAAAACTGCAGATAAGCTGAAGCAGTATATAGAGAAACTTGCTGCAGACCTGTATAACGTAAGTGCCTGGCTCTCCATCGCGTGAGCACATCGTTAGCCGGAGGACTGTCTCTTGAACAAACTAAATGTGTTGCTTGATGTAGCAACATGTCAGTGATGTAATTAGATTTCTTAGTGTAATCAAACCAGAAAGCTGCGGCTCTGGAAGAATCATTTTGCTCATTGCACTCTGAGCAACGAACACGTATGGGTACAAACACTTGGGTTTTAGGTGAAAATTATGTGATTTAATGTATATTAAACTTTTCAAGTGCAGCATATGGTGTATGCTTCCTCTGTGTTGGTGTGTGTACAGTGCATAGTAAGGTCCATGCTTTGGTAAAAATGAAAAAATATTATATGAACACAAAGTTTTTTTTATTTTTTAAGTAAAAGAGTAAAAATGGTGAAGAAAGGAAGTAGGTGTTTGGGATTTCCTGACTCCTTTCTGTGCTCGTGTAACTGTTATCATGCAGCACAAATGCGACACATTGCATGTGTCTTTAGATAAAGCAGACGCAGGATGAGGAGAAGAAACAGCTGACCGCCCTGAGGGATCTGATCAAGTCCTCCCTACAGCTGGACCAGAAGGAGGTAAGCACCCACGAGTGTGTGTGTGTGTGTGTGTGTGTGTGTGTGTGTGTGTGTGTGTGTGTGTGTGCGTGTGCGTGTGCGTGTTAGTGAGTGGCCTGTGCTGAGCTGATGCCTCATATATGTGTTGTTCTGTGCCTTTGTACGGTGTGTTTTCTAGGAGTCACAGTTCCGTTGGAATTGGGGCAGGTCGCCTGCTTATGACATGAACTGTCTTTGATAGAAATGCCTTAAAGAGGACAAACCGGCATTAACAATAAAAGACTGAGTTTCCACGGTGAAATTCTGAATGTATAACTACTACGTTCTGTTCCTTCCTTATCTCAGTGTAAAAGACTGAGTGTTCCAGTCAAGGATTTCTGTATTGCAGTTTTAAATTATTTAAACCTGTCAGTTTTGACTTTTTTAGGTACAGTTGTGTTAACAGTCTAAGGCAGTGCTCTTCTAGACACTTGGTTTAATAAAAAGAATGGCAGCCAGAATGTTTGTGATGCGGGTATCTGCTGATGTGGGTGTTCACCCAGTCTACCGACAGAGTGTCCAGTGTTGTACCATACTGGTAGCCAGTGTGAACTAGGCCCTGCTGGTGACCAGTGTTGTGCCACACTGGCTGCTCAGAGGAATGTCGCCACTGGTCTTCAGCCAGGCCTGGCAACACACCTTGTAACTCTCAGCAACCAGTCTAGGAATGCTGGGTAGTGCTGGCGGCAGGTGCCAAGTGTGCTCTGCTGGTACCCAGTGACGTGTGAACCGACTGGGCCTCAACTGGGCCTCAACTCCTCTTAGCACATTAAAGCTAATAACACCTCCAAATACTGTGAGCATGCTAATTGCGTAATCTGCTTCTATTAGCATGGTCATGCTAGTCGCACTAGTTATATTTGTTATTAAATGTTTACCTCGGAGACATAACTTGTTTGGACATTAATGTCATTGTGGTTTTGTTTTTTAAACTTGAGTGAGCACGTTTTCTGGAGAAAACAAATTGTGAAGTTTTTGCTGAAAGAACATGAGCCTTTTCAATCTGTGTGTGGCTGTGTGAGTGAAAATTTGTGGACAGCGTACAGATGTGCAGTAATTCTTTTGTGTACATTGGAAAATATATTTACTCTGACAGCTTTGCCAAGTACATGTAGATTTTTATGTCCAGAACAGACTGAACTCTTTGAGGCATGGATTCAAGAAGGTACAGAAAATGTTTTTTTTTTTTTTTATGCATTTCATTCATGTTGACTGAGTAGCACACAATTCCTGTAGATTTTGAGCCGAACATTCATGCCGCTAACACTCTGTTGCTGATCATGTTAAAGTGCCGTTTTTGGGTTGAGGTGACAGTGCAAATCTTTGAGCAAACTGACGTCACTTGGAGATGATGTATACCTTGTGAGATGACACATTATCACTTGGGCAGCATCAGTGATTAAGTTTGGCCAGTGATGTAATTCTCAAATGTTATAGCTGTGCTGTGGAAGTATTTTCCATAGTATTAACATCACCCTCAGCCTGTACAGATGAGAGCACGTCACTTCTGCTCTACCATCAACATGTGCTAATAGAAATTGAGAATGACCAGACATGATTCTCTTTTCCCACTTATCACTAATTCAGTTTTGGTTAGCATGGTTCTGCTGTCCCCCTGAGTACTGTTATTAATCCAGTCACTTTGAGCTTAGACCGGTTGACTGTTTAGAAAGTTCTTCTATCAACTGCTGTTGTACTGAGCTGTTGTTTTTGTGCGCTCATCACCTGTGCGTTAGGTGCTATGAATCTGGCTACATCTTGCTCCAACAATGATGCTACATTCAAAATTGCTTAGGTTGACTTAATCATGTCTGCTTGTGGGTGAAAAAGTACGTTTACAATCAACAAGACATGATAAACTAGCTGCTGAGCATATGGTAAATGCATTCAGGGAGACCCTTGTTCTGTGTACTCTCTGTTAGTTTACTTGTATTTTAAATAAAGTTTTTGATTTCTGCTGCTGGTTGCTTTGTGGACTAATGCTTTATTCGACTTTCTGCTGTGTCATAACGGGGAATTTGGGGTTCTGTTTGCATTACTCTGTGGTTGAAAATAGAACTTCAAATCCTGTGTTTGTTTTTTTTATGCTAACAAACTTTCTTCTATTAAATACAAAGCCTGAAGTGAGTCCAGTATAATAAAATCCGCAGAACAGTTCTCCTTCTCTGTTTTGATTAGCATGCCTTGGTAGTTTTAAATCCTTGCTTCTCTTTCTCTTGCTGCCTTTCCTGACTGAAGTCCAGGAGAGTAAGTGTCTTCCGCGTGCTCTCTTGTTGTATGTGTGTGTGCATGCATTTGTTTTTGTTTTTTAAATCTCTGGCACTTTAAATCTCTTTAGAATCTATTCATGCAACTGAAGGCAGCTTTCTATTTATAACTAAGATGCCTGTTTGGGTGTCAGCCTGTGAGACATATTTTGTATTGTATGTAGGATCTGAATGCAAATGTCTGACCTATATTTATTCTGTATTTATTTGCCAGTATGATTATTGTAGTTAAGAGTTTGAAAGTGCTAATTGGAGTGACTCACTTGGTTTTTAGTATGGCTTCCAGCCCTTGTTTTTTATAGGGCAGCATATACTGTAGATAAAATATGAGGCGGATGGGTCAGTACGGTGTTGCAGATTTATGTTCTGGTAGCATGCCTGCATTAGATAACGCACTCAGTAATTGGTTTATTAATATTGTGTCCCTCTTGGATTTAAATGCTTTGAGGAAACGGGTAATACATAAATGTAAGACATTAATATTATTGCAAGTAGAAAATGTTATTTGTGTGAATGCAATATATCAAAAGTCGTTTTTGTTCTGTGGAACGTGTGTATAGACACTGTTTTTTATTTTGTTTTCCTGCAGGACTCTCAGAGCAAGCAAGGTGGTTACAGCATGCACCAGCTACAGGGGAACAAGGAGTTTGGCAGTGAGAAGAAAGGCTACCTGTTAAAGAAGAGTGATGGGTATGTCTGACACATGCCTACCCTAACAGATGTACATTAATGTGGCATAACTCTATTTGTCATTTAATGTAACCAGTGCCCAACAAATGTTAGTCTCTGTGTCAGAGCCAACGTATCTTATCAGTCTGTAATAAAAATTAGAACATGTTTTGATTTCTTCCTCTGCTACTTCCTCAGTCAATGTGACTGAACTGGTTGGTCCCCTTTGATACTGCCCATTTGAGTGTCTGCTATTTTGAGTGTGCAAGTGCAAAATCTGCTGCCATAGCTGTTTGCGTTACCCTCAATGCATTGTGGGAAATTGGTGTTTGATCAGAAGTCAGTCTCAAGCAATAAGTAAATCAACAGAAAGACCTGCAGAATGGTCATCCTAATAATAGAAATTAATGTCCTAAAAGAACAGGGTGGGGAACCAAAATCATGTCATCTTGTCTCACATCCTGCCTTTATCTCTGCTCTCTTTCTCCCCCAGGTTGAGGAAGGTCTGGCAGCGGAGGAGATGTTCTGTAAAAGGCGGCATCCTCACCATATCACATGCTACAGTGAGTCAGACTATCCTTGATGACAGGGGCTTGAATGGGTAGAGTTTTGACATGTACTGTGGTTCAACGTTTCTATTGTTGTGCAAACGACAGTTAATTTTTGTTGTGATTTTTAGGCTTTTGTAATTTTGATTTTCGCTAAATTATGCAGTGAGGTTCAAATCTTGTTGTCAGGCTGCCATAGCAACAAGCTCCTTTGAATATATAGAACTTCATCAATGTAACTGTCTGAGTTGACATCAAACTGGTGGGAACTTTAAAAGCCCCTTTGTTAAGCAATTGCAGATTTAGTGAGAGGAATATTCTTAGTACAGTATACGTCTGTATCTGTGTGTGTGTGTGTGTAAACGCACATGTACGAGTGCCATGGACAACAACTTAATTTTTTTTTTCCCCTCAATATGTTTAGACATATTGTTATTCAAGAATTTTTGATACTTGGTCTTTGGGGGGTTGTAATGCAATGAAAAGCCTATCTCAGGTAGTTAAGGGCACAAGACCTTTAAGAAGGTGCCAGCCCACTGGCACAATCAAACACACTTGTACATCACAGACAATTTGGAAATGTCAGTCAGTCTACAACACGCATCTTCATGAGCAGTCCAGAGTGCCTGAGGGAAAACCCAGATAGCACAAGGAGAACACACACACGCACACACTCACAGACTTGAGGCAGGATTTGAACTGCCATGCCTGGAGTTTCTAGGCAACAGTGCCAGCCACTGAGCTGCAATGCCTTTCCCTTCATCACTCCCTTTAACCAATCTGATAATCTTGAAATTACAGATTTATCAGATGCCCCAAATCAGGTGCATGAATAGGTCATGATTAGAGAAAGTCACATCTTAAATAAATGTCGAACAATTGGTATGGTTTGATCATAGCTATTGAGGTTACGTTGGATCATCATGCCGAGATCAAATGACCTGCCCGAGGTCCTTAGAACGAAGGTTGTTGATGCTTTGTTAATGCAAAGGAAGCAATACCAGATGCTTAATGTAACAGTGTCCCCCACAGGGGAAATTAGCATTTCTATAGAATTTATTTAATAATAATTTCAGTCAGACTTTCATTGTCTTTATTGGATTACATCACTGCTGTTCAAAAGGAGATGAAATATATGCTGTCTTTCTTTCATTGATTTCCATGGAGCACATTAAGATAATACAATATAAGTAGATGAATTGCTTTAATGAATAATATGTCTTGACCCTGTCTTGCATATTCTACCGTTGATGACATTGCATGAGTGGGTACACTGATGTCATTATAAAATTAATCAATACTCAGGGTCGACCATGGTTTCCCTTAGTAGTTGCCAGGTTCCACAGTACTGTCAGAGGTCGCCAGGGTCATTATGTGTCTGTCCATCACATTGATTTATGACTTTGCGAGCCAGTGTCTGAAGCCCAACACCCCGGTCTTATCTGTCCATCTTAAGCAGTCATTGTAAACACATTCTTTTTCAGTAACGGTTTATCATGTTAAAATGTCTCAGCAAAAGCTTGTAACGTTAATGAACTATCAGCGCATTTACCTTCCAAAACTGTTAGAAGAAAAAGTCAGGTGTTGATAGCATATAAATAAATAAATAAATAGGCTGCTACAGGGCAGGCAGCACCTTTTCTGACGCACACCTACGATGTTATGCAAGATAAGGATGCAGTTTTGGAAAATTGGCAGAATGCCATGATTGCTGAGGTAAAACGAAAGGCAAATGGGCATGCATGTGATGTGGTGGAACCTCTGTTAAGGTGGATCAGTCGAGCACTTAGCAAGAGGCTGCCCGTACCATCCGGGCTGTCCACTGAAGTGTTTGTGTGTGCGTCTGTGTAAGTTATAAAATTTTCCCCCCCCCCCCCCTGCTTTTTATGTGAAGTACCTTAATGTAATGTGAGTCTGCAGGCGTTCGTTGTAGTTTCGATGCACCCACTTGAGCCAGTAAAAGCATTTGTGGAGAACTGCTAGATGTTATATTGCGGTGTGAGAGGTGGGATATGGGGAAGCGTTTTGATTGCTCCGTTTCCTGACGGCTGTCGGCACACTCTAGTCCAGTGTAAATTGCATAAAAAACGTTCAGATTCCCTGCTGGTATCCAAGGCACAGAGCTGCTGCGGTTCAGCTTGGTGATGGACACGCCCACCTCCAGGAGTCCTCGCTGTATCCTGGCGTTGACTCTAGCTGAGCTCTCAACTTAGACTTTGTGATTATTGAAGAACATTTGCGGTTTTTAAGAAATTTGAAAACTTGCACAGGTTTGTGGAATAGTTTAATCATTATAACTGTGACAAAATTTTGTTAAAGTTTGATAAAACTATCCATTGTAATATTTTGACCAGAAATTATTAAGCGCTGTTTACGGCCAGGGGAAAAAAAGTTGTTAAACATCTTGACCGTTAGGTGTATAACTTGACTACTGTAATCCAAACTCTTCATGTGTCAGTTAAAATATTTTGTTATGGCTGGGTAAACCTGGCCTCCCCTTTTAGACTCCAGCTGGTTGTGGGACTGAACTTTGAGTGAGCCAAACCTCAGCTCTGAAGCTTGCCAGCTGCCTCTGTTTCAGTTGATGGTGACAATGCTCATTGCTTCAACGGGTCTGCCATGTGGTCATGGTCTTTTCCACGTTCATGGTATATTTGCAGGCCCAAGGGGCCTAACGTATTGAGGCTTGTTTTGCTCTCTCGGGCGGAGGGTTCTCAACCAGATCCTAACTTTTTCATTTAACATAAATGCAGCCATTAGGGCTGTGCTGAATTCCACGTGTTGCTTTATCATACTTCTGGGTTTAAAATTAGTGTGAAAATAAAATTATCCGTCACTTTCGTTGAACATTTTCAGGTGTATCTTCAGTCAGCATGTTCTGGTTTGTCATGTTCTCTTTTTGATTTATTTGTAAGTGTTTACAGATTGAGAGCTGTTACACAACAGAATAGGTTACCTACATTTTGAATTTTCTCCCCTTATGCATCTTTTACATGAAACGCTTTACACTGCTTGTAAGCGCTTGACTGGCCTTTCCCACCTGTGTGGGAATGCATAACAGCACTTTAAATGTGTATAACTCATCATGCATCTGCTTTTAGGCAATAACAAAGTACATTCATCCAGTTTATATCAAAGTCAGTGGTTTTATTGTCATATCAACCATATACAGTGAGTACAGTGCACAGTGAAACAAGGTAATGTTCCTCTAGGACCCTGGTGCTACATATAACAACATATAGCTGCATGAGATACACATATCTAAAATTAAGTAAAAAAAATATATATATATGCCCTTCTTTTTACCGGTAAATACATACAGGAGTTTTGGCATCAGCCAATCATCATTACTTTCACAGTAAATCTATGGGCATATCTAAGGAGTGGAATGGGTGACATTAGGCTGGGTGTCTCATCTGAACTGAGGTGCCCTCTGGAGGGAGCCGGTGACACTATATTGAGAAATGTTATTTGGCTGAAAAGAAAAGCCGTGTCTTGTTCTATTGACCAGGAGCAGATCTCCTCAGATCCCCCTGAAGTCTTCTGTCCTAGTTGTGACCAAGTCTAGCCCAGCATAACTTGAGAACCTTGGCAGACTGGTAGAAGCCAGTGTGTCTGTTGGCCATCACTACCAAGGCCTGTTTCCAAGAGCTCCCTGGTGGATTACACAGGGGTGTTATATTTTATGTTTCACTGTAATGATGAGACAGGACCATCTGAGACATTCATTAAGAGTGGCCTGGCTGTGTTTGGTTCAGTGTTTGAAATGGGCAGAGCTACTTCATCTGAGTGTGTGTCTGGACTCCACTGCTCATCTGTAAATGTATGATTTTTATTTGAAGTGTAGTGTCCTTGAAGAATGTTTTGTAAGCCTCATGTTAAAAGTGTGACAAAACAGGAATAAGGTTAGTTTAAATGCCATGGAAGAGCTTTGATGTAAAAAAATTATTAGAAGGTTCTAGCTTGAATGAGGGTACTTACATAGAATATCCAGCTGTATAAATTGATATCATTTTATAAGTTTTTTACTTAAAAGCAATGGCTTTTATGTTTAAAAAATAACATCTGTGTTGAATGAGGGTGCTTGAATAGAATATCCAGCTGTATAAATTGATATAATTTCTAAGATTTTACTTAAAAGCAATGACTTTTATGTTTAAAAAAAATAACAGCTTAATCCGAATGGATCTTTGAATGTATTGTGTTTTTTTTTTTTTTTTTTTGAAAAGCAGATATTTTACATATAATTGGTAAGTGCTACTGCACAGAATAGATTATATCAATACAATTTATTTATATACACTGCCTTTTGTAACAAGTTGCTACGTTCTGCAGTATATTTAGCAAGTGAACAAAATCTTTATGAAGACTAAAAAATTGAGGCCTAAACACGTAGCTTTTGAAGCCTAAACACGTAGCTTTTGAAGCCTAACACGTAGCTTGCGTATGTTTTTAAAGCCTTTCTCAGAGGCGTGTGCTTTTTAATTTGCCTGAACACAGGCCTCTGTTTTGCTACTTAAATGACTGTGTGGAAACTCTGTTCAGTCCAACAGGCAGCCGGTGAAGCTGAACCTGCTCACCTGCCAGGTGAAACCGAGCACCGAGGACAAGAAGTGCTTCGACCTCATTTCGCGTGAGTACAACCCTCCTGCGGGCCTCGCCAAGCCTACAGTCTGTGCCGTTCCTCAGAGGATGGCAGCGTTGTTTTCCTAACATGTTAACTGTGTTCTGACACTAAACGCTCCCTCCTTGCAAGGTTTGGAGAGAAGTATTTTGATGTTAATACACAGATGAAAAACAGACATATAAGCAGCTGAAATATTCCTTTACATATCTGCTATAGTATAACTCGGGGCTCTGGAGTTGGAGTCGAGTCAGAAGCAATTATTGCGTACTGTAGTCTAAGTCGGTAAAAATGTACCGACTGCGACTAAATGTCCCACATATGTGGCATGTAAATCGACATATAAACAAACCCCCCAAAACTAGAGGTAAAATGCAGGGTTTTATGCAGGCTCGATAAATTGACCTCTGAAAATAATGTTTAACCTTTGGCCTAGGCTAGGCAGCAGAAGGCAACAAATAGTCCTGTTTCATATAAAGTTCTAAATGTTGTTTTACTTACAGTGTTCTGTTATATGATAGGTTATTATTTTTTTTTACTATTAATAAGATGGTCAGAGAAACCAGGGCTGTGGAGTCAGCACCATAAATCGACGAGTTGGAGTCAAATGCTTTGTTTACCGACTCCACAGCCCTGGTATATACTGAGTTAATAACAAAGACAGTTTTATTTTTGCTCCTCAGGCCTAAAATTGCTTGTAAGTGTCCTTCATACATTTTTTTTTTAATTTTGTTTTTCCCCCCAGATAACCGAACATACCATTTCCAAGCTGAGGATGAACAAGAGTTTGTCATGTAAGTGTTAAAGAGTAAGAGCGTATTCTGGTCACTTTCAGTGGCTGTTGAATTATTTAAGGCCAAAGCTGATCTCCAGCACTTTCACATATTAAAATTACTGCACTAGTTGAACTGGAGTAGATGTTGGTAGCTTTGCTTTTACTGGTGTTTCATTAGCATGGTAGGGACTGTGAGCGAGGAAAATTTGGGAACTTCCGTGGATTAAAAGAAATGGGTAATGATAACATGGAAATGTTTATAGTTATTCTGAACAATAAAAATAAATTATAAAATTATTATGTTTTACGGCTTATGTTTGTAGTGTTGGATAATGTTTTCTGTTGCTTGACAACGTATTTGTATTTTTTATGTCAGGATTTTAATATGGAAGCTAATGTAGAAAATTTTAATGTGGAGCAATAAAACCAGGACAAAGCATTTCAGTTGGGGTGATGGATGTTTTGCACCCCAATACATTAATTCACCTTCCTGATGAATTTCAGTTGGTGTTTTGTTCTTGTGTTTTTGCACATGGATTAAGCGTGGTCGTTTCTGTTACTATGTGTGTCTACAAGTACAGAGTGGCTCATGTGTGACAGGGGATAATACAGATCTGGGTTCAGTTTCATGCTGTACTCCTTTACATTTTGGATGTGGAGTAACACCTAAGTTTGATGGTTTTTGGAGAAATGCATAACAACACATGTATACATTGCTCACAGCTCAGATACACTGTTATATTGGTAAACTGTTGTTTCATACTATATAAAACAAACATGTTGCATAGCTTTGTGATGGCTTGGTGCCCTGTCCAGGATACACCCTGCCTTGTGGCCTAGACTGCCTGGGATGGGCTCTGTGACCCTGCAGAGGATAGAGAAGTCATTGGATAGTGCAGGAATGGATGGAAGTGCTGCAGTGCAATAAATACGAGTTAATAAGCTGACATTAACTTGTCCGAGATAAGTACTGTTGATAAATAAAAACTTGGTCACGTGAAGAAATGGTTGATGTGGAGCACGTTGAGGTTAATAATAGAATGACAGTACTGTTATAGAGCAGTCACTGTTAGATGCAACATCCAATAAAGATGAAGGTTTTCTTGCTGGAACAAGTTTAAAAGGTGCCTGTAAAATTTCAGTGAAAGTAAATTGAGGTGATGATGATGAAGATGATGATGCTGATGATAGCGGCAGTAAATGAAATGGTTTTGGTTTGGCATTTGGTTAGGTTTAGAGTTGTGTGCTTGAACCCTGTTTTCACATGATTCTATTATTGCGTAATTTGCATTATTCCAGGATTTGTGGGATTGTTTACATCACATTATAATAGAAATGCTTATACATACTGCAAAAACCAAAACTGTCAGTGGCAGTCAATACTGTTGTTTTCAAACATTTTATGCTGAAATTAAAATATATTTTTTGCATGTGTTGCAAAGTGTTTTTTCACTCAAATGACTTTTAGAATACTAGAAAAAAAATGTCAGTTTGCAAGACAAAGTTTCTGAATTTGTCATATTAGGGGGCTCATTTGGGAAATGGTACTGACTTCAAATATAGGAGAGTTTGGTTCAACTTTTATGCTGGGCTATAAACTCGAAAGGCTTGCTTTCCAATGCATTACTTTAGTCTGCTGTGATGTGCTGTCTTCATTTTATCACGATTATATGAGAATTTATTACATCATAATCGGGGATCACCACGAGGAAACATTTTCACTATATTTATATAAAATCTTATAGATCGAGGTCGTTACCATGGTGCTGAGCGTTTTACATATTGTTAGCATTGCACATTTGAATTGTTTTATTCCTAAAAGCTGCGCCTGCGTGAGTAAATGAGCAGCCGTATTCTTCTCATGCATTAAAGCATCCACTGTATGTCAAGTTGCCAGTGCGTGGCTGTTCTTTTTCCACTGTGCCTGCAGTCTGCTCAGAGTCACAGGCGTTTGTAATGGTTACTGTCAGTAATGTAGGTCAGTGAAAACTCCGAGCCCCATTTCACAGGCTAAAGGCAGACGGCCTGAATTACAGGTCCTTTCTTTACACAGGTTGAGGGTATCGAATGTTGCACTGAGGGTAGGCCTCAAAAGCAAGCATTTATTTTTTGTCGTTAAGCACTTGTAACTGTTGGCTGCGGCATGACGAGAGCTGTCTTCAGCAGCTCCGTTTGTACTGTCTGTAATCAGAGGTATCTTGGTCAATCGGAGGAGTCGGGCGCAGAGAATTAGGGGTACTGCTGTAGCCACAATGAGTCAGAGCACCGGCGCTACTATGTGAATGACACGTTTTCTCTTTCATAGCTTTCTGAAAGCTTACCCCGTTGCTGCTTTTTGTACATTCTGTAACTGTATGACACGCTGAAATGTAACCCATTGCTTTCAAATGGCTTGCAGATACTGGATATGAGTTCACAAGCTTATTAAAGTCAGTAACGTTTCTTTTAAATAATGTAAATCCCTTTTGATTTTCTGATGGCTAGAAAACAGATATGATCTTTATAATATTAATTTTGCGGGCAGAGAGCTGTTGTGTCGGTCATATCAGGGTTCGAAACGTAAGGTGCCATGTAGATTGTAACAGAGTGACTGCATCTTTTCTTTTATTTGCAGTACGCTGACTTTTCCTGCCTTAAGTTCAGCGTGTTATTGTTAAAACCAAAAGAGAATATAAGTAGGGGAGTTTGGGAGATGACTAAGCAGAAGGACGAACCGCTGTTTTGTTCTGTGACCCCGTGTCCCACCGGCCCCTTCTACACTCGGAAGAGAACAGATATTGATCCGCTCCACAGAGAGGTTCTCTCAGGAAGAAGGAGTCTACTCAGCAAGGCTAAAAACAGTTAACCTCCTTCCTCCTGGTTCTGTTAATGTGCTGTACAAAGTGAATTTACCTTAGATGTTAAATCCAACTGTTAAAGTATTCCATTGAGCTACATCTAAAAATATAGTCTCTTTTAATTGTAGTTTTCAAGTATAAGAATTCTTTTAAAATTAAAGCTTACTTGCTTAATGTCTTCAGTGTAAAAATGCAGCAAAGATAGCTCCCTATTATTTTTTTGCCATAGCTTTTTACGAGTTTTCATACCAGATTTCTTAATGTAATGTTTTTCTTTCAAAGAACACAGAGGCATCCAATGGTACCTTAATTTTTAATCCAGTTTGTGGCTAACAGTTCAGTGTTCTAAATAGTCAGGTTTTGATATCTGTGTCAGAAATTCAAAATTTATCTGACTTGTGTCAGAAAAAGTTTGGAAGTCCACATGTGTTTGAAATTATGTGCTTTGCGTAGTATAGCACCAGCTGTTTGTGGTCGTTCTGGGGGACACGTGGAAGGGTAACAAAAAAGAATGGACACACAAGAGGACGGTGGGGTAGGGTACCACGGGAAGCACCTAGAAGTCCAACGACACGCAGTCGACCCAAACCCCCATAATTAGTCATTAAGTTTAAATGTGGATTAATTATACCAAGTGAATCCAGTGTGTTTCGCCTCAGGAGCCCCTGTCTCTGCGCTTTATGATGGAGATGTCCTGGTACATGCATTTGGGGTTCAGCCCATGTCACTTACCAGAGTGCATTTAATGTGTCCTGAGCACAGCTGGATCTCCGTGCTGACCAACAGCAAAGAGGAGGCCCTCAACACAGCTTTTCGGGGTGAGCAGAGTGCCGGGGAGGATGGCCTGGAGGACCTCACCAAGGCCATCATCGAGGATGTTCTGCGTATGCCTGGGAATGAGGTCTGCTGCGACTGCGGGGCTGCAGGTAGGACCAGGGCATCCCTGGGATATTACCAATATCATTACCTGGTGGAACTCGTCTTTTCAGTGGGTTAGTGGTCACAGGACCACTAGAATCGGTTGTCTTTTTTGTCATTGACTTTTTTAAAACTAGGATTCCTTACATACTGTATGGCCAGTTTGCTGTCCTTAGCGGGAGATGCTGGCCTTCACTTCGTCTTGTCATGCATGCACATTGAAGTGGTTTGGCCCGTGATGCACTAGATTCCAGGTTCTCAAACTCGTGGCTTCCTTACAGCTTCTGCCAGGCTGTCGACAGTCCCCCCCCCTCGACCACCACCACCCTCCTAAACGCTCAGTAGA
>JABJVR010047506.1:0-27409 GCA_025773905.1 Chitala chitala | reverse complement strand
CCCGGAGAAAACCCACCAAGCACAGGGAGAACATGCAAACTCCACGCACACAGACCCAAGGCGGGAATTGAACTCCAGGCCTGGAGGTGCGTGGCGACAGTGCTAACCACCACGCCTAACCATCCCTCATTTTACTTAAATACACATTACATGTACCTTTGCGCTGAGTGTGATCAGTGTATATACACATTCCTCAGGAGATGCAAACATACTGATGTATGGAGCAGGTGCAACCATTTTCCATTGAAACATGCATGTGCTGTAAACAAATAAAAGTTGTAACACAATGTTATTTGGACACGTGGAAATTTTTTTCTGGTTCAAAAATATAATCACAAAATGGCAGCATTCTTGTAAAGAATAATTCCTGATAGTCATTTGAGAATAGAAATGCCATTTTATTATTCTCCTTGAATTAAAGTTATATTCCTGTAAAGTTTTTGCAATAAAAAAAGGAAAGCATCTTAAATAGTTATTGTATCGCTTTGTTTAAAACAAACGTAGTGATTTTACTTTGTGATAAACATACTGTACATTCATCAAGAAAAAATATGAGAGTTTGACATTCGTTTTATAAATGAAATTCAGGTTTGTCTTGAAGTCGAACATATATAGAAGATGGTCACTTGAATTCCTCATATTTTACAGCTCAAATTAAATTCAATTATTAATTTGGTCGAAACCCTGTAGGGGATAAACTGTTGGGTAATGGATGGATGGAATTTGATTGAATACGTTATTAAAATATTTGTCTTTCAGGTGAATGATTCCAGAAAATTCAACAACAGCAAAAATAATAATTATTATTATAATTATAATAAGGTTCCGGAGTTGGAATGCCAAAGGTTTGGTGTTGCTTTGCGGCTTTGCTAATAACAATGACGAAAAGCAGACGCGTTTGTAAGATGTTAAGCCCTCGCCAGGGGAAAATAAAAACAATGTAGATAAGCTTAAATGCCATGACATCAGGCTACATCTGTTTGCATGTTTCTGATCTGCTCCACAGTCATAGCTGAACTGGACCTGACCAACCAACAAAACAGCACAAACGTTGCAATATTGTTTTTAGTTGGGGGGGGGGGGGTGTGGTCAGGAAAGCTCATCAAATCAATAAGCAGCGTTGCTTTGCCCTTTGGCTAATAAGCCCTGAAAAATGACAGCCATTTGAGGCTAACGACATTAGCACATGCTGCGTGGAGAGGCAGACATATTTATACTCATAATATATTTGTGAGGATAAGGTTGCAGTTTAATTGCATGAGCCACCACTGGCTGTGTCTGTCACGTGCTGCCCTGGGAGTCATCAGTAACCTCGTTTGTGGGCGGCATCTCAAAGGTCAGTGGACCATTGGACCATCTCCCTGTGACCGCAGGGGGGACGGGGGTTGGTGACTTTGGCATGTGCCAGATGTCAGAATATCATCAGAAGGCTGTGGCTTTGCCTTCGGAGTATGTCAGCACACAGGAGCAGATACTGTTAGCCTCTGTCTGCCTCCAAGCATGGAAAAACCACCTAAACACACATTAACGAGTGACCCACCGAGGGCACTGAACTCCCGTAGAGCTTACAGGTAAACCTAAAATGAAAAGTAAAGAAAGTTAGCAGTCTGTAAAAGTAAGCAGAATTTTCACCTCTCCTGTCTTTACCCGCCTGC
The DNA here is from genome assembly GCA_025773905.1 of Chitala chitala. Classification (NCBI taxonomy): domain Eukaryota; kingdom Metazoa; phylum Chordata; class Actinopteri; order Osteoglossiformes; family Notopteridae; genus Chitala; species Chitala chitala. Next base: position 25,754 of record JABJVR010047506.1, on the reverse strand, counting down.
CTTTTTGTCTTCCTTCTGTTTGGTGACTCTATTTTTACATGCCACTGGACGGTGTGCCAGCAAAAATATGGGTGTTTCTGTACTGAAACAGGTTTGCTAACAGCTGAAAAGAATGTTGAGCTGTAACCATTTCATACACACATAGGAAGGTGTGATGCTACACAAAGAACTGCTTGTTTTCAATAAGCCTCCTCCAGTTCCACTGACCACATGAGAGAACACGAGAAGATGAACATGTCGGCAAAGTGACCATTACATGCTAATTGCACAATCACATGACTGTACTATACATACGTGTGTAATTTTATACATTTTGAGTGACTACAGTGTGTGCAGATTTTTACTACTATTTTTATGTTCAGACTCTATTCTTCCCATTATGGTTAAACATTTTATGTATTCAGTTCATTTTTACGTAGTTCACAACAGAATTTAATTTACATTGTGCGTGTGTGTGTGTGTATGTGTGTATCTACATCTGTTTGAAGTTGAGCATGTACAGAACATGATTTAGAGCACGTGAAAAACAGAAATTAATATAATATAATTGAGACAGAAAATTATAAACATACAATTATGCGGAAATAGCATAATTCATGTGTACCATTAATCACTTTTTGTGGCAGGGGGGCATGAACATTGCTTTGTGTTTTTATGTCAAATGAAGCTGATACTCCTCAGGGGGATGTAAATGAATTCAGGGGATTGATTTTGTATTCTGTTTTCATTTTTAGTCACACTGATGAGCAGAAACGTACTGTTGGCTGAGTGCTCAGGGTTCACTGTGGACCACGCCGGCTTTGATGGAGAGGAACCACAGATCCATCCGCGGCTGTAAGGGAGGGCATCTGCTAACCACACACCTGGGGCAAATATGTAACCTATGAACGGTACAAAACTGAACCCAGACACAGAGCTCAAGTCTGTTAATCCGCTCATGTGCCTTTGTTTAAACATCTAGTTGGTACTGGTCAGTGGATTAATATTAACAAAACATCTGCAATACCAACATGATGTTAGTTAAGGCAATAAATGTGTCACAGTGATCATACCAGAAAGGAGCTAATTAGCACATGAGAAAGTTTGACATCATTATGATGCTGCAGACAGCAGCAGGTAGCGAAGCCCTCACGTGTAGGTCTGGCTGAGCTGAAGTACATTTCCTTCCTATAAAGACTGAAGGTGGGTCGCAACCTTTGTCAGAGCTGCAGTTACATTACCGTGTTCCAAACTCACTGTCAGATCTAAAGCTGTGCAGTGAAAAGGTGAACAGTATTTAGGGGAAGAGTTAAACCTCTGTTCCGCTGAGAGTGATTACCAAGTAACAGTGTACGATTATAATAATAATGTAAAGAACAGTGGCATTGTAACAAGTGTAATGTGCTGTTTTTATTCTAGTAGTATGAACATCACCTGTCTCTATGGTTTCAGAACTGGAGAGCTCTAAATAGAGCACTTTTCTGTGTGTTAGGATTCTGTCCTGACACAGCCCTGGTTTAGTCATGCTTTAGCCCTGGTTCAGGCCTTACCCTGAACTGGTCCAGCCTCAGTACAGCCCAGTCCTCCTGTGTGTATCCTCCTGAAAACCAAGGCCAACTCTTACCACATCACCTATCAGCTCTCATCTCCAGCCAGGCCACTGATGCTTGTGCCTGCTACAGAAAAGGACACTCAGATGAAGGTCAAAAGAAACAGGAATGCTTTGTCCTATTAAGGATCAAATGACACTGTCTGCTGATTTCTCTGCCCTTATTACTCGTGGTTTAGCAGTGCAATTTCTTTGCTTCTCGAGACTCCAACCATCAAATCAAAAGCGAAAAGAAAATCAAATAGTACCGTGGCTGGAAGAAAGCGAGAAAATATGGGTGGGGTACGGCAAAGGCTGGATCATGAATTAATATGAAGGGAGGATGCATCTGTGGTGCAGAAGAACGGCATGATGGTACCACATAGCTGCAGGGGAAGGGTGAAGGGACACAAGGAAAGGAACAACTTGCCACATAAGAAGAGGTCAGGAGGGTATGAGGATGAGCTACATGTAACAGTGTAACACCATGAAGATACCAACAAAAAGAAGACAGGAGCCCTCGCCTTAATCGACACTGCAGATGTCATTATGACCATGTCTGTAGTGGCTGCACACATTTTTTCCATTGTTGGAACGCACATATTTTGAAGCAGCTCCTTGAATGACGTAAATACCAGCATTATAATGAATCTCACTTAAAGGCATTAAAAATTAAGAAGGAAGGCCAAAAAAAACATAACGTCAGTGATCAGAAAGTCTTCGTAGTATTGCAATGAAGAAGAATTAAGAATAAATTAAGAAGAATTTGTCCTACAGTCAGATCAGTGCTGGCTCTTTCTTCTTTTCTTAATGTCCGTGCATTTTTCTCTTTATAGTTTATTGTGTTTAAACAGGGCTCAGTAATGCACCGTGATAAGTCATGAGTACTAAAGAGCTTTCTGTTTCTCCACAGAAGAGCAGTTCTCCAAAGAGCCCTCCTCCCCAGAGAAGACGGCTTCATGCCAGGGCTGGACCAAGAGCAGACTGTGTGAGCTGTGATGCAGCCTCTCGGAGGGACTCATTAATGTGAAGACAGCCCTCCCCTCCCATCCCCACAATAGCACACACTTCTCCAGTATGGAGAGGATGGGGTAGCTGAGCACCTTTGGGACTCAGCTCAGATAGCTAGCTGCTAACTGCTAATTAATAATTAACTACGGGAGCCCACAGGCAAACACCTTCTTCCCCCAGCACAGAAACAAAGGAAGTCGTGTTGTGAAGTGAGGTTGTTGGGGAGGGAGGGCTGGGGTTGGGTTCTACAGGATGGAACAAGAAGGGGGGGGCTGTCAAATAGGATGTCCAGTATCTCCTCCTCTGCACTCAGCAGACTCTCAGAGAAATAACCTTCAGAGAATGGACTCATTGTACCTGTTACAGAAAGACAAGTGAAGTCCCATCTGCAGTCAGGGAGCTATGCTACTTAACACTAAAATCAGTCAGGGAGCTGTGGTGCTTAAGGCTTATAAAAGTTATAACTGTGCTGCTTAACATAGTTCAGAAAGACACAGGGAGAAGATGAGAGGGTTGAGAGTTTGCTGTCATACACACGCATCTACATAAAGTCACACACACACACACACACACTTTCTGCCAACTGTGCCACTTTACAACTACCACGAAATTAATTAAGGGGGCATTTATGCTAAGCTCTTAAGTGTGTGCATGGCTGACATATGTAACACAATGTCTTTGCTGGTAAAATTAAATTTTCTTCAGATTAATAACTTTACATGTATGAATTAATTATAAGTACACAGGTAATATGTGACACAGACAATAAAATAAATTTATAGTACCAAGAGAAGTTCAAATTGTTGAGCTACAAATTAAACCCAAATCAACCAACCAGCACACAGTAACACTCAGTAAGTGCTGATAAACCATAAACCAAGCTGAAGCAGGGACGTTGACTATTCTGCCCGTGTCTTTTGCTCCGCTCCTTTAACGCTTCTCCAAAACGATCAGCAACAGTTTGGGCGTCGCCGTGAAGCGTGGCGTCGTCGCTTACAGAACTCTGCTGTAACTGTAGTGCGTCCACCCCTGCAGGCCCAGCAGCGTCAGCAGTCCCACACCCTGTTCATTTCCCCAGGCCAGTTGTGCCAGACTAAGCTAGGAATGGGCCTGCACTCTAACAATGGGCCGGTGGCTATCAAGCCAAACTGTTAAGTTAATCCTCACTCACAGGGGATCGGGGGGATCAGCATCATCGATGAGCAACATCAGGCACAGTATAATCCTTTATTTTATCTCCCACGGGCGTGAGCCAAGCAGGACAAAAGAGAGACAGGGGGTAAGTGGGGCAGCAAGGGATATGAGGGTAGTAGGGAAGGATGAGTGGGGCAGAAAAAGAGATGGTGGACGGATGAGTGGGGCAGGAAGACGGGATGGTGGATGGATGAGTGGGGCAGGAAGACGGGATGGTGGATGGATGAGTGGGGCAGGAAGACGGGACGGTGGATGAATGAGAGGGGTAGGAAGAAAGATGGGGGATGGATGAGTGGGGCAGGAAGAAGGGATGGTGGATGGGTGAGTGGGGCAGGAGGAAGGGCTGGAAGAGAAAGAGTGATGACTGATAAGGAAATGTTAAGGAAAGCAGGGGTCAGCTGAGAGACTGGTTAATAGAATGAATGAGATTGGAAGGAAAATTTATAGATGAGTAAAGATCCAGGCCTGCAAAGTGAAGCATCAGAAAGCTTATTCTGCAGTCATCAACCAGTCATCAGCCAAGCATCAACCAGTCATCAGCCAGTTAGCATGGCTAAAGCACCAGGAACAAGACAGTGATCAGTATCACCTGAATACACAGCAGCACAGAGCAACCATTACATGCAGAGGCAGCCAAGAGTTGTCAAGGGCCTGAGCCAACTGGCTCTCAGCAACGTAGTGGCACAGGTGCAGAACCAGGGGGAGCCTTGTGCACCAGGACCAGTGGGCATGCTCTGACGACTGGGGTCGTGAGGTGCACTCAGTCACACAGAGAAAACAGGTCATCCACAAACCGTCAACACACTAGCCAGGTAACACTGCTGGGGTCTGTTGCCTAAATATATGTGCACGTTTGGCAGGCTCGGAGCATATTTCTCAGACAAAAGAAAAGAAAGAACGATAAATATATTTAGAAAAGAATTACAGAGAAATGTTATCGATACCCAAAACACATTAAGAAATGTCAAATGCACTGTAGTCCTCCCTTTGGACCACATAATTACATTTATTTTGCAAAATACAATATTAATTATAGAAGAACCCAAAAGCGCATGCATTTAAATAAATGTCAGCAGACAACACACAATAATTGGTAACACAATTTGTAAAAAGAAAGAAAAAAAACAAAACAAAGGTTAGGGATGCAGCTCTCTGACCTTCTCACTGAAGGTTAACTTCATTTCAATATCTTATGGCCCGAGACAAACACATACCTGTCTCAGACCTGGAAAAAGGTAGAAGGAGAGCGAGGCACCAGTGGAGAGCGGGGTTGGGACCCCTCTCTCCTCAGATCATCCACAGGGCCTTCAGGGGTAAACAAGCCCAAACAATATCCCAGAGGCAGTGGTGAACATGACTTACAAAGTAGCTCCCTCTCCCTCCCTTCAAGAGGAGATGTGTTTTCATTACATGCTCATTAGTAGCATAAGAAATATGTGGCAGATGAAAACAGGGAGAAGAAACTAGGTTGGGCTGGCTGGGCAGATTGGCAGACATGGTACCCTGCAAAAACTCAAACTCTGACTTTTCCAAACTACATTTTTTTGGGGCAGTGCTGATTTTAGCTGCTACTTCAACAACAGTGTCACAGTTTGTCCACTGTCCACTGAGATCAACGGATGAAATTGACCAAAAACAGAAATCACAGGTTTGTCAGTGAGCAGCATCACAACGTCTTGCAGGTTTTTTCTAACAGCACAACACTCCCACTTCCTGTTTAGACACTTCCTGTCAGATGGTAATCTTCCTGTCAGATTGGTTGCATTATGCCAGGAAGTTGGCTGCAGTGCACAACTGTTGTAGCTAGCAGCACTTGGTTAACGTTATTTACAGTAATATTAGCATTAATGGTGGTACACTATTCTTATGGAGTTAAAATTACAAAAGTTCATCTTGTCTGGGTGACCTTCTGGTTGAAGTTTGTTTTTATTTACCTCAGGTACCTTTACTGAATGAGAGGTTTTGAATAATTACTTTAAATTAAATAATTGCTTTTAACTTCACTTGTTCCATGACAGACATACCGAGTCAGCAGGAGTTTTGCGTGTTTGCATATAAACACAGTTTATATGTTTTTGAAGATCATTATTGTTTGTTGAGGTGCGATTCTGCTATTTTCCTCAGTGCTCATCCATGGGCTTGCTGTCTTCAGCACAAATTTTACTATCACCTCAGAGCAAATTACACCTTAGGACATCTGTGCAAAACAGTCAGCTTGCTGCTGAGCAATGCTGTTGCCCTGGACAACGCATCACTGGCATGCTGCGTGAAGGTCTTTCCACAGTGGCGAACCTATCTTCAGGACTGACACATGATGAGCCACGGCTGATTCAGCAGGGATTTTAGATCGTACATCCATGTGGTTACACTACGGGACAGAAGATTGAAATGCGTGCTTACTGGATTTTGGCAATTTTTTCCTTAAGCTTGCAGTGCAGTGCTGAACAGGTACTGCAATATTAAAACACTAATCAGCTTTTATAACAGTCTGTGTTCTGTATTTTCCCAGTGGTATTTTTTTCAGAGGGCCAATTAAGAAAGGCTTCCCATTTCTACATGTTACTAGACAATAAACTAATCTAAAATTGTCAAGAGAGAATAAATATTTTATCTGACGTATTTATGGTAGCAACATGGGATTGCAGGATCACGTCAATGGGCACATCCGATTTAGGGAAATTTTACTTTCTGAAAGGGACAAGGTTTAAGTTAAATATAATCCTAAACCAGTGAGTGGCACTAAAGAGATATTCACTCGCCCTTTCATCACATCTCAATTATATTAGCAGGATGGTTTGGGTTTCACTAAATGCAATTGTTCATTCTTAATGGTGGCTGAGGTAGTATCTGCTATGATCCCCTCCTCCTTCACCTTTGACCTTTGGCTGATCTCTGACCCTTTCTGAGCTGAGGAGCCGAGACAGCCGTTTGCCTCTGACCTCTCCTTTAACAACCTTGCTTTTGAAAAGCAGCGCCCCTCAGTGGCAGGTGCATGGCATGTCAGACGTGTAGTGTGCAGCACAACCCCTCGAAAGAGATGCTATCTGCTGGCATGTTGGCACTGACACAGTATGAAGTGTATAACATGTACCAGCCGAAAGTCATGGGCAAATCCTTCTGCAGTTTTGGGGAAGCTATACAATGCAAATTTATGGCTAGATATTTCTCAGGATTCATCAAAGCCATGTTATGAGTCTGACACTCTGGGTGCCAAACCCCTTTGGCACCAAAATGCCAGCAGAGAGAGAGCACAGAGTCTGGTGGGAGAGCTGGGCTCAGGAGCCCTGTCAGACAGGTGTGAGGGAGCATAAACAGCAGATTAGAAATTTTATAATCAAAAAATAGACAAAAACAGGTGCATAAAAAACAGCTTTGTCATCCGTCTCCCCCCAATGGGTTAGTAAGCAAGGCTGTCAAGCAAATATACATGGTATACACCAGACACACACACACACACACACACACACACACACACTTAGTTCAGTCATTAAACATGATCACCTGGGCTAATGCACATTTGTATGGGGAAAAGTTTTTTTATGCTTGTCTTAAGGTGAAAACTAATTGAAGGATTTCATCCACCACCCAAAACAGAGTGTAGCTGAGAAATGGTGTGGAGCTCCCAGTCTCTCATGAGACCTCACAATACAGGTTTCTTGCTTGGTCTGTCTGAATACCATCTTCTCCTGATATAAACTTGCATGAATAACGCATAGACGTGCACTAAGAAAGTCCATCCATCCATCCATCCATCCATCCTCTTATTCCTGGTGAGGGTCACGGGAAGCCTGGAGCCCATCCCAGAGCACATAGGGTGCAGGACAGGGGACACCCAGGGCGGGGCGCCAGCCCACCACAGGGCACACACGCAACAGGCAATTCGGACTCACCAATCAACCTAACCTGCTGTTTTTGGACTGTGGGAGGAAACCGGAGCACCTGGAGAAAACCCACCAAGCACAGGGAGAACATGCAAACTCCACACACACAGATCCAAGGCAGGAATCGAACCCCAGGCCTGGAGGTGCTAACCACCACGCCACCATGCCGCTGCTAAGAAAGTCAGTCCAACCCAATGTGCAGAACCACAATCATACTTACATATCAGTCACATCCAGCCAATACTAGACTCTCCTGCAGGGACACTGAGGAATATGACAAATAGGACCCCTCATTTGTTTCTTATGGTCAGCTTAGTCTGACAAGATGACATTCTTTATGGCAATGTGACAAACAAAGTCTGTGACAGCCTCGTAATCAGCCGCAGGCGCTCCGGCTTGGACGCGAAAATAAGATTCCTCACCTCAAGTTTGCTGCAGCCAGTCAATAGCAGAGAGCTGCTTAGCAATTTATCACCTCTATACTCTCATTCTTTATGTATTGACAGCATGCTTTTCTATTTAATTTTACAGAATCAGATCCACGATGTAGCTTCACGAAGGCTGGTGAAACAGGCACTAGGCTCGCCGCCATTACCATGGCGATGTGGCGTGTGCTGCAGCTATGAAGATCTTCTGTCAGCTCTGTATTAGTCCCTACTGATGTCTGTCAGTCTGTCTGTAAGTGCTTTTTTTGTATCTGATGTTAACCAATACCTTGTCAGACTCATGGGATGAGATTATATACATATTCTTTCACAGAAAATTTGTTTGCGGGGTATTTGTTGACCTGTTGAAAAGAACAAGATCCTGCCCAAGCAAATGCACGCTGGGTAATGCTCCTGTATTAACATAAGATGGAGAGGCAGCTGGCCGGTCTGAGGTTACATGAAGGAGAAAAAGGAGGCACAGAGGAAATGAGCAGAGACAGGCATGAGACCCTGCTGGCCTCCAAGCACCATGGACACACGTATGAGTTTAGCTCTAGAGTTAAGCTCAAAGCTGCATGTCATCAGGTGAACATTTGTGTCACGTGTTCACCTGCAAGTGTGACCACGTCCCTCTCAACCCTTAATTTCCATGGCAGGCTAAGTCATTACCCCTGTATGTCATCACATAAATTTTATATTGTCTTAATATGACCCTTTTCTTCTGCAGTTTCTCAGTATGGAAGATGGTGAACAAGAAATGTGTGTGTTTGTGTGTCTGCCTGCCTGTCTGTCTGCATGCCTGTCTGCCTGTTTATCTGTCTGTCTGCATGCCTGTCTGTCTGCATGCCTGTCTATCTGCCTGTTTGTCTGTCTGTCTGCATGCCTGTCTGCCTGCCTGTTTGTCACTCTGCGTGTCTGTCAGCCTGACTCTGCATTTTAAGATTCATGACTTAATACATATATGAACCTTTAGAGATAAGTCTGAGTGAGTGCAGACACTATAGACACTATGCAGTTCATTAAAATGAGTTAAGAGAAGCAAAATGCTAACAGGCTTCATTCCATCACTATAGTCTTAAAGCTGGCTGGCAAATCAATACTGAGAGCCTGAAGGCGAGCCGATGGACAGCCCAGCCACACTGATGACTAATTTGATGAATTACGCAAAATGATACAAAGCAGCAATGCAAACAAACAAAAGAAACTGTAAATCATGGCACAACGGTGAGCTAACAACATAAAATCAAATATCTGCTAAAACAAAGTCAGGTAATATAAAAAAGTGAAAAATAGTGACAGAGTATGGCGTTTACTGTCAGACTGCAGCTAGGAGACGTACAACGAGCAGGTCTGCAGTGTCACCGCAGGAGCTGGTCTGTCTTCAGGTAGTGAACACAGCAACAAGCGTTATGTTTGCATGTAGTAATTGTTGCATGGAGTTACACACTGGCGCTGCGTACTAACCATGTCATGACTACACAGAGAGGAAGCACAGCAGTAGATCTGTTCATCTCCATCAGTGACCACAGCAGCAGATCTGTTCATCTCCATCAGTGACCACAGCAGCAGATCTGTAAGTCTCCATCAGTGACCACAGCAGATCTGTTCATCTCCATCAGTGACCACAGCAGCAGATCTGTTCATCTCCATCAGTGACCACAGCAGCAGATCTGTAAGTCTCCATCAGTGACCACAGCAGATCTGTAAGTCTCCATCAGTGACCACAGCAGTAGATCTGTAAGTCTCCATCAGTGACCACAGCAGCAGATCTGTAAGTCTCCATCAGTGACCACAGCAGCAGATCTGTAAGTCTCCATCAGTGACCACAGCAGCAGATCTGTAAGTCTCCATCAGTGATCACAGCAGCAGATCTGTAAGTCTCCATCAGTGACCACAGCAACAGATCTGTAAGGCTCCACAGAGCATCTAACAGCTCTATGTGACAGGCTCGCTGTTTGATAACAAAAATGTTGTTAAAGTAACAGGAGTCTGTGATTTAAGCAGGATGCATTATTGTTTAAATTTGTAATATTTGTACACTATTTGTAAGTATAGTAAACACTATACCCTAATGTTCATTCTGAACCTGAAGACTGGCAGATGCATCATCTGACCTGCCACCTGTAAGACCAATGAACAAGAAGACTGAGATATCGGTCTCATATAGGTGAAGGCGGGTGTGTAAGGGACAGGTGAGACAGACAGGAACAGGCAAATTCAAACAGAGGTAGTCAGGAGCATGACAGGTACAGGCAGGCTCACACATATCATATCCAGACAGGAGCAATCAGGTAGAAGTAGCTTTGCACTGATGTGGACAGGTGCAGGCAGGTTCACACAAGTGTGGACAAATGCACACTGGTCCAGGAAGGCTTGAGTAAGTGCAGACAGGCAGGGTGAGACCCATTCAGGTTTCCTTAGCTATTCACACACAAATTGTCTCAAAATTGTTGCTCACCAGACCTGAGTTTTGTAATAATAATAATAATCTATTCATTAACCATCCACTTATCCTGTCCAGGGTTGCAGATGACTGAGAGCCTATCGCAGGTAGCCTAGGGAGCATGGAAGGGTGCTATGCTAAGGAGCAAGGCAAGAGTATTTTTTTGTATGGTATTAGTTTCCTGCTGTGTCTTGCTCAAGCACATAAATCTCTGGTTTCTTCTGTGAGTGCCATGACCAAAACACTGATTCCTTATTTGGTGATCACATTGGAGAGGAGCCTTTTTACCTTTCCCACCTATACAATCATTGTGTGCCCATCCACTACACTGGCTTTTCATCCTCATACCAGTCGCCCCTCCCCCTCCAAAGGAACTCGTATGGCCACAGGATTGAAGCCTCTGGATCTAGAGTATGGCTTCCAGTGCCCCCTGCTGGTTAACAAAAACGAGTAAGCTTGTGTGTGTGTGTGTGTGTGTGTGTGCGCGCGTATGTGCACGTGTGTGTGTAATGTAGAAAATTCTGATTTGGAAGTGTACACAAAGTCCTACTGTTCTTTTGCATTAGTATTAAATATGCTAGCATTACTCATAAACAATATTTTAAAATGAAGTTTATTATTTGATCTCCATTACCGGGGATTATAATTTATTTCACACATGGGGAAATCAGTAGATCTTCGTTTTCCATTGTTACTGATAGTGAAATCTGTGTTAAATCAGTTTTTTCCGTGTCTCAATGACCTTTTGACTGCGTGGAAACGTAATAAAGGCAAGAATCCATCCACAGGTAAACACTGGCTGCAGTGCTTAAAAACACCAAACAAAAATGAATGTTTAAGGTTTACGTTTATGTTGCATTTATTCATTTTGTGCTGTGCACTCATTGCTGCTGAAGCAGACAAGACAGGGTTTTGGGTGACAGATACGTCATTAGTCCAGAATGACAACATCTGGAGGAGAACCTCTACCAATGTTCCAGCTCCCTAAGGGAATCGCAGAACAGGCTGTGCATTCCACAATCAGCTTTGGACAGTGTTACATGCTATTATAAGAAGCAGGAACCCTAGTCTAGGAATGTGTCTGGGTGAGTGTTACATGTGCATACATCTCAGCATTCATGCGTTTTGTAAATTGACCTCTGTGCAGGTTTAGAGCAATATGAGATTGGGTTTGGTGACAGTTGACCCTGTAATCTGACACCACTGCAGGGGTCAATCCACCTGCCCTCACCCCGTTACCACAGTAACACAACACTGACCAGCAGCCCGTTGCCATGGCAGCAAGTCCCAAAGGTATGCAGCAAGAGGGCTCATTGTGACTGACAGGACTGCACGCAGGAGCGAACTGTGACTGTGGGGTAGTGTCTGTGGTGCAGTGGGTGTTGGGAGCTCCTGGCTGGTGGAGGAAGAATGAGACAGGCCTGTGCACATGGAGGGAGCCTATTCTGGTCCAGTGGCACCTTAGCTGTGGCAGCTGTCTTTGTAACAGCAGCCAGCAGAGCCAAAAATAAAACTCACAGCAACACAACACTGATGATGCTTAGCTAGCTATTACTGAGCAGCACTTTGCATTGAAAGGTACAGGGACAGATGAATGTTGCTCATCACACACTCAAGTCCATTTCTGTCACAGTGACGGAAATATTTGTAGTGCCCCCTTGTGGTGGATGTAGAAACATACCTGCTGTAACAAATAAAAATGCAGTACTTGGTGGCACGTTGCTGCCAGCAGTACGCTGCCATAGATTTGCAATTCGTAATCTCTATTTTTTATTATTCTTTCTGATGTTGTCTAAATGAAGTTGTCTTTAAAAATGTCCAAACAGTAGTTTGGTGAGCATGGTTATGAGACTTAATGATTGAGAGTATATTTTTTAAATGAAATTATGTCTGGATTAGCCCTTAGGTTGTGGACATGACAGATGTCTAATGACCAAAATGAAGTGAAAATAAAATCAGGCTAAATCACACTTTGGTGTGTTCTTAACTGATCTCTGTTAAAGAGACAATTCTGAAGCCGTGCTTTCTGGGATTCTTGAGGTCGTCGCCATCGTCTGTGTGTTGTAAACCACGTACATTCCACCAGCCATTATCATAATCCATATTCACAATGTCCCAGTCAATAATGCCCACTGTGGATATTGCTTGTACTTGGCACAAATTAATTTTATTTGTGATTAAATTATCTTATTACGTTGTTAGTGATGATCTATGATTGGCCAGTGGCCATCTTGGCTAAGTGACTCTGGTTAGGAGTGCTGGTGGCCTGTGGCTGAATTTGAGATTTTTCCCAGTCACAGAGGGGTACAGTTGAATTGACAAGACCTCTGAAGTTGTATTGCATTTGTGTTTAGGAAACGTAAAGTATTTAGTTTGTAAATATTTACAGCTCTTTGTCTATTATTGTAACATGGAAAACTGCTCCATGTGATGTGCATGTTTTTTTAATATTGAATTTGTAAAAGAGGAACTTTCATCTGTGCATGGACTAGTCCGTCTGTATCACAGTATCTGTGTCCTTCTCTGACTGTGCCCCACTATCTGTGTCCTTCTCTGACTGTGCTACAGCATATATTTTGTTATAACTGTGCCCCAGTATCTGTGTCCTGTTCTGACTGTGCCCCAGTATCTGTGTCCTGTTCTGACTGTGCCAGTATCTGTGTCCTGTTCTGACTGTGCCCCAGTATCTGTGTCCTGTTCTGACTGTGCCCCAGTATCTGTTTCCTGTTCTGACTGTGCCCATTATCTGTCCTGTTCTGACAGTGTCTGTATACGTGTCCTTTTGTGACTGTATCCCACTTCAATGTCCTTCTTATGAAGTGAACACAGCAAAACATATGATAGCATGCTATGTCAAATTTACAAACAAATTCTGTAATAATGATTCAAAACACAAGAGAAATGAAGATTTAAAATTTATCTTAAGATAGCCAATATGAATTCACGAAGGACAACAGCCATCATGACTTCACGCTGCTCTCCCCCTCCATCTGGGAAGCATCACTGCAGCATAAAAGCAAAGATATCTTGCTTGAACAGTTTCTTTCCACAAGCTGTCAACAACAGAACAAACAACAACTCAGCCCTTCAGTCATGAATCAGCACAAAGATGACCCTCCGTAAACTAACAATATTAAACTGATATTGATGACCAACCATGTTTAAAGACTGGTCACATTCTATTGTTCACTTAATGTGTATATGTTTCATTATGTATTTAAAATGCATATTTATATACAGTACATGGTTTCTTATATAGTACCCATTTTTTTTTATAATTATGTCAAAAACCTACTTGTACTGTGAGTTTGCCTCTGTTCTTAAATCCTGAGGAGCATATATACATTTATGTATTCCATTGCATCTTTTTGCATATAACAATAAGTCTGAATCTAAAAAAACAATAAGTCTGAATCTAAAAAAACAATCAGGGTTACAGTGGGCCTGGATTCTATGCCAGGCAACACAAGACATAGGGAAAGGTATGGCTTTGATGGGGTGTCAGCCTATTTCAGAGCACACAGAGACACACACACACACACGCACGCACACCACTTTCACACACTTTGAGTAGGATAAATTGTTGAACGGAAGAATAAATAATTAAAACCAGGAATAAACATATGTGTGGTCTTTACATTGAAACGCGAGATTCTGTCTCCACCTAGTGGTGAAAGGGAGGTCCAAGCACCGGCCTTTTCTTTTGCTGCCCCCTACCTTGGAATTCTCCCCAAAGCAAATCCAGGGCTGTTTTTTTTTTTTTTTTGTATTTGAAATCTCCCTAAAACTCATTGTTGGTGAATATTTCCTGGACTCTTTCATTTAATTGTTTATTTTTAAACTGCTTAATTCTAGTGTTAAACCTCTGAAGAGAAGCACAGCATCAGGGTGCCATGTCAACGCAGGACTATGCCCAGTACTATAAAACTGGATAGGAGTTAAGGACTCCACATCCAACACAAGAGCGCTAATGATCACAGACATTATAGCCACACAGAAAGCACAGATTGATGTATGTAAGGTTGGTAAACCTAGGAAACATAGAGGAAGATGAGCAGCTGCTCAACTCAGCAAACAAAGGGAACAAGACAGGACAAGCACACATTCTTCAGTGTTTTGTGTATCTCTAATAGAAAGGTATGGTTTTATAGTCAGGTATGAGAGTTCCAATCATTAATTTACATTCCAGGTAATTCCTCATTAACCAGCTCCACTAACTTATGTTAGCTTTGTAAAATTACATTTTGACAGGTCAAATTCACAAGAAACACCACAGCAGAACCTGGCCTGACCAAGACTCCGCCCACAGAAGGCACACACCAACTTAAGAGTGACAGATCTTTATTATTCAAGGATTTGTCACAGGGAAGGGCTGTCTGCTTCACCAGTTTCTCAGTCTAGCCCCAGTTTCCCTTAAACTAACAAAAGCTCAATACAGCTATAAATGCATTTCTTAGGCTTTCCCTGTACTGAAGAGTCATAACATGAGAACACAGTGGAAATAATGACAATATGTATTTAGATGTAAAGAGAAACAAACACAAATCAGTGTGGCCTGAGCAACATCCCAGGTAAAAAGAATGAGCAACTACACTAAACAGGAAACAGGAAACCAGCTCTTCTGATTAATACCCACAACAACTTCAGAAGCATGACTGGCAAGTCATGGCACTGGCGTAACGAGTCTGGCACAGGGCAGGGCCCCAACTTGCATCACCAGGCTGCACATCTTACCTTCCATTACAAGATGAGTAACACAATAATCAAAGAATCTAAACACACAGAGCTTCTTAAATTTCTGCCGTAACTTCCCTACACGTGCACTCTGTATTTTATTAAACAATGTAGCAATCTAGGCTTTCATATCTTCTAAGTTCCAAAAAAATCAGTGAGATTCAGCATTTTGTAACAACTTGAGGAATACAACTAAACTCTGTGCAACACTGTCATTTTTTAACACGGTAATTTTACCTCTGGCAAAACGCATTTTTGTACGCTAATTGACTTTTTTTCTTACACCACATAAAAATATTATCTTGTTTCACACTGGAGTGTAGTGTATGCCATTTCAAAACAAAGCGTTGCGTGTTAATGTACTGATGTAAGAATTACAGGGATTTCCACACCATGAAGACACTTCCTTGTAAAAATGAAAATAAAATTCCACTAGCATCAGATGTGGAAACCACCCTTTTCCAGTCTTACCATGAGCTAACATCATTTTACTGTAATATAGCAGCAGCAGCTGTCACATAGCAACAACCTTTATTTCCTCATAAGCCACAGGCCAGATGACAGGCCACTGTTTAAAGTGAGCACGTACACAACTACGTAGGCAGCCAAGATAAGGAACGCAGTCTGCAAATACAGCACACAGAGCCGCTATGTGGTAATCGGCCTGTGAAACATCGATGTACCCAGTGTAATAAAATGCCTAGTGAATGCATCAGCAGTTCTACTGTATTCAGTAATTTCAGTAAAGCCACTTTCCTCTGGGCGACTAAGTTTAGTCTACGATCCCACCACTACTATATGTATGATGGAAACGTTACCTAATGTTCATAGATTTATATTAGGTGAGAATGACATGAAACCACTCCAATTCCATGTTTCAAAATAGTTTAATATTTTTGGTTCTGAACAACAACAAAAGGTTTTCACAAAATGAAATAAGTTAAATTTATAATGAACACTATTCACAGGCTACAGTATTGTTTTTAAAGTTAATTTTTACAGTTTTTTTGTACATTTTATATACATATTTTAACAGTTTTACTGCGTTTATATAGTACACACACAACGCCAATCTGACATTTGTACAAGTCGCGCCATTACATTCGCACAAACTAACGATTTTTTTTTATAACAAAAGATTTACAAAACAAAAGGGTACTTTGTATTTGAGCACCATGCATACTTCATTAATTCTAAACATACAAAGATGGAAGATAGTATAAAGTAGTTGGTCTGTGACCAGTGCTGAAGGTTTGACCGCCACTGCTGGTACACCGTTTATAAACCTGGATGTAGTAAAGGCTTAGGCCCGTCACAGTTCCGTTATACTTGATACTTGTACAATATCGCAGCATCAGCAGTGCCTTAACCCTTGTGCTTTTGCAACATCTGGAATGTGGCAAGTTTTAACATGCACCAGCCTCACAATGTACTTAACAGCTTAATAAGAAAAATTACATTTGGTTGAGGAGTCAGAGAATTCTGTCAGCTGCCAAGAAAACTAAAAAAAAAAAAAAAAAACAAAAACACAAAATTCTGCATCCACCTGGGTTTTGAATATAACCGAACTACCGTACAGTATATGAACAAACAGGCACTTAGTTCTGCCTAAAACATATCACTGCCAGAATACAAAACTGCAGGTTTTAAAATCCCTGCCCATGTTAAATATTCAGGTTATACATTTCTTTGTAATTAAGAGAGCAACGACGAATAGCACCAGGGCGTACTGCTCATCTCCGTGGACGCACAGGGTTGTGACCTAAGGGCGGCGGAAGTGAACAGGGAAGAATCCGCCCTCGCCATCACTGCCGGAAGAGCTGCTCAGCATGTCCTCGCCACAGCTCATGTCCTCAGCGGAATCCTCACTGTGCTCACAGAGAGAGAAAGGCGGACGGTCACGACACAGACAGTCAGTCACTGATCCCAATGTGCGACACAATTGGGGGGGGGGGGCAGTATGACCTGCCACTTACATGCTACTGTTATTCCACAATACATCAAACATATTACACAACCAACTGCTGGGCCATAATATCTCATTAATATCAGAACAGTTGAAACCAAAACACCCCACAGACTGGCGCAGTCAGCAATGCATATTGGTTACACACAAAATGTGAGCGGAGACATCTGATCCTCCGACTCAAACCTCCCCAGCAGGAAATAGGTTTGACCCAAAGATCTGTCCCAGGGCAAGCCCCCTGTCACAGTGTTTGCTCAGCACTCTGACCCCAGCACACCTTTCGCTCTCGTCCCATACGTTCTCTGGGATGGTGGGCAGCTCGGGGGCACTGCAGTAGCTGGCATGCAGGTTCTGCGCCGTCCGCCTCGACACGATCCACACCAGCTTCTTGTGGTTGGGTTTGCTACATTCGGGGGACAGGTACTCCGCCATGCATTTGGCCACCAACTTCTTCCAGTGGAGCAGGTCACTGTCCGCTATCTGGCATGAGAGCATGAAATGGCTCCTCAGTTCATGTGAAAACAAGCGCCTGCATGCAACACGCTGCACCAGAACAGTGGGATATGCATGACAGTATCAGGGACACAAAGCGAACCTTAAGGTGTCTTTGAACCCGCTGGGAGATCTCCAGCAGGTCGACCGACTGAAGGGCTTCAATCTCCAGCATCAATAGGGACAGAGCCAGAATGGATGGCTGAAAGAAACCAACAAGCTATTTAGGTTATTCTTCACTCACAGGGCATCAAAGACTTCACTGATGGCAGGAATGTCTTACTTTTGCTTTCGAGAAAACCAGTCTGCAAAGGCATGCTTTCAACTGTGCCTCCAGTTTGTCAAGGTTGAGAATCTCTTTCCTGAAACAATAGGGAGGGTGTGAGGCTACAGCATTTACACTGGTCATTAGCCCAGAGCTAGAGAAAACATGTTTCAGCATTTGCCATTATCAGATCCCACAATGCAGACTCACCTTTCTGAGGTATGTAAAAGTGCTACAGAGTGGTACAAGTGCAAAAAGGTTAAGGCAGTGATGGCTCTGAAGCGGAAGTCCAGCTTCTCCGAGATGATCTTCTCCATGCGGCCAAGGTCGGACACGGTGAACCTACACTGGCCGATGCGGATGAGCTCGCGGCACGGTGCCACGTTGCATTCCTCCTCGAGCTCGCGGGCGGCGATGTGCAGGCAGCACACGCCAATGCAGGGCAGGTGCTTGGGCTGGACCTGAGAGAGAGAGGCACGGAGAGCGGTCCCGTAAGATAAAGGCGTACGAGGCCATAAAAGGCAAGAGGGGCAGAGAGCAACCCCACCACACACACACACACACACACACACAGAAATAACTGCACCACAACATTAGTGAAGTAGCAATCACACTGACACCTTACACATCATTAAAATGAATTCAAAACCTGAAAGAATAACAGCAACAACATCTCACTGCACAATGAAAATACTGTAATGTGGGAAAATATTTAATTAATCAAAAGCACTACTATTCATCAAAAGCACTACACGCAACCGTCTTTTACACAGTGAATTATTACTGAATTAACATCTCCAAAAGCCTTCTGTGAAGTGCCGTCAAAAGCCTCCCACCTTCATCATGGCCAGGAACCTGTCCAGGAGGTTTACAGCTTGGACAAAGGTCTGCGTGCTGTAGGCAAAGAAGCTGGTCAAACTCCATAGATCCTCCACAATGGAGTCTCTACTTTTAGCAGAGATTCCACTCTTGGTCTGAAAACAAAGACAGCAAACAGTCTTTATTAAGTAAATTAGACATTTTCACGTTTCGTCCTGATAACACTAAGACGGTAAACCAATATTATCAGCACAGATTTTTAAAGGAGGTCCTTCTGTGTGTATTTAACGAGTTATAAAACAAAGACAACCCGCAGAAACACATACAACACGCTCTGCACAGTAATGATCGGTATGCCCTCCTAAGCTGACACGGTTTCCTTTAATAAACTTGCAGTGCGGATCTTTACCTCTACAGCAGACTCGATGAGTTTGAGGCCCGTTTCTCTCGGCAAATAACTCGCCTCCTGTTCCAGGTTGGACCTCAGCTCTTTCATAAGCGTACAGGCCTCCTTCTCATGTTCCTGGTCCATCAGTCCCTTCATCCTGCACGACACAATGAAAAACAACACACAAAGTGAACTGATTGCAGCTTTAGGGGGCGTCGCCCAGCCCCCCCCCCCCGACCGACGGACGAACTTGGTGTCACGTACCAAGTAGGTCAGCGCCTCCACCATAAATCTTTTGTCGTAGTAACACACGGAGACGTGATATTTTTAAAGTGTCAGTCATTTTGTTATTATGCAATACAGTCCGACCATCGATCGACGACTTCGGGACAAAAGTTAACGCAAGTTCACGGCATACAGTATTTAAGGGAGGCGCTTTACTTCGACAAATAGCTCAACACCAGGGGTACAATAACATACCAAAAAAAAAAAGTTTAGGTTCGCATTCGTAGAAATTGTGGAAAACAACTACTAAATTATTAGATTCTTTCCGCAGTTTTGTTCAAGTGAGGCTACAGAAATAGTCGATAAAACTAGATATCAGCACTGCACACATTAAAAAAAAAAATCACATAAGAACATAACTGCATTACCCTGAAAACGAATGTGCCGTCTTAAAAATCGAGATTAATTTATTTCAACCGTTATGTCACCATTGTTTCCGTAAGACATTCTGACAGTAACATTATTGTAACACTATCAAAGTCGGAAACGCTTACTTGGCATAACTAAATATGCCTTTGTACTACGTTAAGTCAAACGCTTAATTGCACATAGAAAGTGTAAAGTAAAAATCTGTAAAAATCAGGCTAAATTGTGCATTCATTTAACAACGTAAGTTGTCTCTGCCGTCTTCCTTTTTTGGCAACTACGAAGCAAAGAAAGACCAGAGCAAATGCAAATGTCCACTAAACGACACAAAGAGGTAAACGTTTGCAGGAAAGGCTTTAAATGTTTAAATATGCCTTAAACCCCATTAGTGTTTCATTATATGATATAAATACCAAAAGTGCATGAGAC
Organism: Chitala chitala; assembly: GCA_025773905.1. Taxonomy (NCBI): domain Eukaryota; kingdom Metazoa; phylum Chordata; class Actinopteri; order Osteoglossiformes; family Notopteridae; genus Chitala; species Chitala chitala. The sequence goes on along the minus strand of JABJVR010047506.1, from coordinate 5,486 downwards.
ATCTAGACTCCAGCCAGAAAAACACACAAACCCATAAAACAAAACACTAACATAATCATAGCAAGCCGCTCAAAACGCGTTTAAATGTAATAATATACATTTTGTTAATATCTGCCGATCATGCACATTGCAGTTTACGTTTAAATTAGTGAATTTCTGCACTGCACAAGAGGTTACGTGCATATCCAGTTAATTAAATGGCTATTTCACGACAGCTATCCAAATACCTTGTCAAGGGGGGGAAATCTGTTCTTCAGAGAAAAGAATCGATGTCAAAAACAGTACCAGAAACAATGAGAAGGCTTCGTGTATGAAGGTATACAACGTATCCTTAAGAACCCATCTCGATTAGTTTGCGGTAAAAATTACAATCATGTTTATAAATAAAAAACAAAGAACAACCAAAACCGGAGCACAGTCAGTGCCTTGTCTTGTTTCCTTGTCTTTCTATCCTTGTTGATGTTCGCTTGATTTCCACGCCCACAGAGTGACATCATTCACGGCGGAAGGATCTACATGTTGTGTTATAGAGCCGAAGTACATTATATAGTTCCTTACGAAATTGCATTTTTAAATCATTGTCAAGCCAAATATTAAACATGTAGCAAAGTTTAGAACGTATTTTTTTCGTACATGTTAAACACTATATTGATTAGTAATTTTTTCTATATATATAAGCATATAGTTGGCCGCTTCGATTAAATTCGACTTTTAAATGGCCCAGCTGTTCAGCAGATTCAAAAAGTCCGCCCAAAATCTTTTGTGTCTATTGGACACGGACTGTAGAATACTTGTGTTCTATTGGTCGCAGTGTTTTAATTGGGATTGGCTATCGGAGACAGGGCTTCCTGTTTTTCTTGTACTATAGTTAATCTAAATACAAGGAAACTGCATTAACCACTTGATTTTCAAATGTTAACCAAAGTCTTTTAAAATAAAATCGTTGAACATCCCAAACCGAACGTACAGTGAGCGTTCAATTACTCCTGGGTCTTTTCCTTTTAAAATAACGGTATCGTATTTTAGTTTTCTTAATAGCAATAGACATGGGTGTATCAGAAGAGCCTTTTATGATATATTAACAACAATTATTATGATATAAAATAATTGTATAAATATGAAATGAACGTAATGGTTCTATAACATTAATATAACAATGTAGAGTTTGGATTGTCTAAATCATGTACTTCCCTTGGTAAATAAAACTGACACGCCCAGTTCAAAAAGTTAAAAAAGAATCAAAATATGCATTTATTCGCGTCAAGTGCGACTGTCATTTTGTAGATGTTCAGTACATACTTTATTATTGTGCTGTAATCATTAACAAATCATACGTATTAGGGAAATTCTCCTGAAACTTAGGGTGAGGTCCACAAAAAATGTGCAGTACATGGAATACATTTATGTCAAGAAAACTTTATTGGGCATAAGCAGAATATGATAATGTAGTCACAAAAAGATAATGTGCTGTTGGTAGAATCAGTGTCATTCTGAAGAGGCTAAATAGTCAGCTAACCAGATGTGTTGGTTGAAGAACGCAATTAATTACACGTCATCTTAATACGGTTTTATAAACTGCATTCATGGACTGGATTGATAAGTAACAAAACTAATGAACAGCCCAACACAGCTGAAATTTGGCACACCTCTCATGACTATGGTTGACGCACACAATTGTCTAAATCAGCAGTTGATGTCCTTTCAAGGAAAAACTCAGTGACGTCGTGAAAATTGTCATCTGGACGCACCCACATACATGACACAACAGGGAGGAAGCGTTATGTACGACTGTTGCACACTGGAGTTCCTTTCAGTGTTGCTATGCAATCCTGAGTCATGAGACGCAAAACAGTGATCAGCTGAGATACGAGTCACAGGGTGTACCATCCGAGAACATCAGTGTTTACTCTAAGAACAGTGTGACTTGTGTTTTTTAATTTTTATGAATTTCCTATTTGTAATTTATTTCTTCTTCTTTTTCACATGCTGTGTCAGCAGGTGTTTTATAACAGCAGCAATTTGGTCACAAGTTAATATTCGACCAGAATAAAAACAGTGGTGAATAAATGTTTTCTGTTAATATTTAAATATACTCATCCCATGTTTTATTTAAAATGTTTGTTTTCTGGTGGGTTATAAAATCTGATGAACAGATATTAGTGAGCCAAAGTAAAAGTGAAAGTTAACAAATATTTGGAAATTTTGCATACTTTGCATTCCACATTTTACTACAGATCCACAAATGCCAATCAAGACTAGTGGAAGCTAGCTGGACAAAAGCTTTTCAGCAGCAAAAATTGATGAGTGTGGCATAGTGCTTATGTCAGGAACCTCAGTGCTGATCAAGGATAGGCCTACATTTATCATTCCCTTAACCAGCAGAGACACTTGACACATCAGGCAAAAGATTAAAAACACTAAAACAAAATGTAGAAAATAAACAAAAGCACATTAACTTATTTTATTAGTAATGGCAGATGTTGTAAAACAAAGGAAAAATGGATACGTTTCCAAAAGACCCATACAAATTATAATTATTTTTTAGTCACAGAACATTATTACTACTATCTAAAAGACTCCCCTTTAAAAGTTTTTGAAAACTGCCATTCTTGGTGTAGGGAGCATGTCAGTAACTCTGAACATTTCTGCATATGTAGGCTGTCATTATACCAATGCTAACAGTACAAAAAACCACTCTTTGGTAACAGATAAGTGGGAATAATTCTTAAATTTTCTATTTAAAATAGACAATTTGCTTTGACCAATCAATGAGCAGCAAGGAGCTGGACCGGTGCACAAGGGAGACCCAGCAGCTGCAGAGAGAGGTGGAGCAAGCCACCCAACTCACTATAGAGAGGGCACCTTGGGAGCCAGTCTGCTCCAAACATACTCTTTGAGGGGTGCATTGCAGTTCATGGCAGCACCTGTAGGGGGAATCATCCTTACATTTTTCTAAGAACGCATTCCACAAAGTTATGCGATTACACTGATATTTTCTAGGAACATAACATAAAACAACATGAAGCATAGGTTTTTTGGTCAGAAAAATGAATAGTATAATAGTAGACTGAGCTCTTGAGACAAGGAATATCACTTTGTTAGAGCTACTTTTAGATGTACTTTAAATCATAAAACGTTTATTTACATTTGTGTTGTTTGTACACAATAGACTGGTCCACTTGCACTGATACACAAATCCACAGCACTTACTCACAACACAGCTTTGTAGTGGTTTCGGGGAGTAGTATGGTACGTACATATATTTATAGAAATGCAATTAATGTAATATACTTATGGTGTACCAGTGGGTGCTGTCTGACTGATTGCTATCGGCCGTCTGGGCCAAAAATGCCAGGGCCAAATTTTTTTGTCCCGAATCACCCCAGAGTGTAGTCCTTTACAACGGTGCTTCGACACCCGAGTTAAACCAACAACATAACTACAGTTCCCACAATCCATCAATAACAATGAGCTCCTTGAAAGCGGCCGTTTAAGTGGCCACGCACAGGTGTCTTTTCGGTTTAAATAGATGCATAAAGAAGAGAAAATGACCTAGCCAACGGGACGTACGCTGGCACATTTTACCACATTAAATCGATAAAAAAAGATGCGATTTACTGTACATAAAACTGAACTTTATCTTTTTTTCCTAAGTAGTGTAACGGTTGCCTTGGAGATATAGTCGCTCATTGGTCAGCCAAGTTAGCTAGCAAGGTGAACACCTTTGTACATAAGAGTACTGTATACGAAATTGAATTATGCATCTAAGGTTTGACTACTAAAATGGCTTACGTATACCAAAATGCAAATAAAACAGACAAACCTTTATTACCGTCCCATAATTACAGTGCAGCTTCACGATCGTGTTTAACAGTGGATGAGAATGCTACGCTTGACGGTAAAGTGCCTTGATTTGGAATCTTTAGCGAGGATAAACACAGAATACTCTTTAGTGGCCATTCGAAGTCACGAGCTTTCGAATCCCGATAATTTTTTAAAATTCCACGTTTTCACATCTTGTTAAACTGTATTTTGCCGGCGCTTCTTTTGAGCAGACTAGCAGATAGAGAGAAACATGCATTTTTTTAAGTATCATGCTTTTGAAAACCATATTCTAAGGGATGTTCATTTATAATCTTTTACAGGAGTTGGGAGAATGCCTCCCAAAAGAACCAACAGCAACTTGGAAGAACTGAGGTAAAATTTTAACACTAGTTTTAACACTATAAATACCATATCCCCATGAATATATAGGTTAAGCCATAGATAATAGTGTAAATCGCTTTGTTAGTGATGTATTTTCAACTAGATGTATGCATGCTTGCTTTCTGCACTGGCCATTATAGTGCATTGTTAATAAGAACTAGCCTATAAGTTATATATGACCTGTAAGTGAGTCATATATAACCATATAACCGCAAACTGAAAGTATTTGTTGGCTAGAGTTTCTGAAGTAACTAACGAGCTATTGCTAATGTGTAATGTTGCTGAACTGTTTAATATCCTCTTTTTAAATTTCAAATTAGAAGATACTGTTAGTCTTTAGATAGACAGACTGACTGGTTTAGATAGATAGACAACTAAACACAGACACAACAGCAAAGACTACAACAAGAAATTTGAACTGTATTGAGGAAGAAAAGAAAATGTAAAGCAGCCTTTTTCTGGTTACTGGCTTCTTTGTGAATTTGTGTATGATCACATCTTGGTGAATGACTGACTTGTTTATGCAAGTCAGTCATTGCAAGTTTATGAGTGAAATTAAAATAATAACATGGTCATAATATTAAGTAGTTATGATGTGTTCAAATTTAAACTTGGTAAATTCTAATAAAAATTATACATGTCAATGTAAGTCCTTTAAGATGGTTGTTTTACAGACTTGGCAAAACACATTGCATTTCCACTGTTTAAACTTTGCAGTGGTCAGACAACATATGTCATGGCGTTTGTTTGAGATTTCTGTTGGGGAGCGTTTCAATGGTGGGTCATTCCTTAGTCTTTGGTATTTGTTTCTCTTTGCTTGGACCAACCAATGAGCAGCGAAGAGCTGGACCGGCGCACAAGGGAGACCCAGCAGCTGCAGAGAGAGGTGGAGCGAGCCACCCAACTCACCATAGAGAGGATGGGCCGAACCTTGGGAACCAGTCCGCTCCAAACATACCCTTTGAGGGGTGCGTTGCAGTTCATGGCAGTACCTGTAGGGAGCAGCATGGTTACAGAATTATTTCTGAGTAGTGCCTTTTGCAGTTCAGGTTCTAGTTATCTGGAAGAAACCAGTGAAGCAGATAAAGTTCACATGAGTATGTGGAAAACTGAGTCACGGGCACAGCTAGGGTCAGAGTCAAACTCATAACCTTAGAGGTATGAAGCAACAAACTCGCCTCCCTTTGGTTGCAAATGTTGACTGTAACATCCATCCATTATCTTAACCGCTTATTCCTGGTGAGGGTCGCGGGGAAACCTGGAGCCCATCCCAGAGCACA
>JABJVR010047505.1:0-23824 GCA_025773905.1 Chitala chitala | reverse complement strand
AACATGCTCCTGATGTCAGGCAGCTACATGTCTTAGCTGTCAGTCAGCAACATGCTCCTGATGTCAGGCAGCTACATATCTTAGCTGTCAGTCAGCAACATGTTCCTGTTGTCAGTCAGCAACATGTCTTAGCTGTCAGTCAGCAACATGTTCCTGTGTCAGTCAGAAATACGTCTTAGCTGTCAGTCAGCAACATGTCTTAGCTGTCAGTCAGCAACATGTTCCTGTGTCAGTCAGAAACATGTCTTAGCTGTCAGTCAGCAACATGTCTTAGCTGTCAGTCAGCAACATGCGTCAGCTGTCAGTCACCACACAAACCTACTGAGTCAGCACATGATACCACAAGCACTGGGTAAGCCATGATAATTTTGCTCTTTCATCCAAGAGTACAATGTATGAACCTAGCTATTACTTCTACTGCCAAACTACACACTTAGATAGAGCAGCCTGGTGGTTCAATGGGTAGAACATCAGGCTGGGATGCTGCAGTCTTCCGGCTCAAATCCCAGCCCAGCTGCCAGGTGCATCCTTGAGCAAGACACTCAAACACTAGTTTTCCAGGCGCTGTAAGTGGCTGCCCAGTACCCCCCCCCAAGGGAAATGGGTTAAATGCAGAGAACTGTTATTGCTGCAACATGTATGTGAAATGTTGTAAATTGCACTGAATAAAAGCATCTAATAAATGTAAATACTGTAAATATATACAGTATATAATAAAATTTATATTTACACAAGGATACTTTTTCCTTGCACAAGAACAGATTAACAACTACCAAATTACAGCAATTTCCTTCACAGTGACAACATCCCAGAATTTGGGATGAAATTTGCCAAATCGCTTTGCTTCAAAAACGTCTAGAAAAGACCTTATGACATTTTCACATAACGGTAAGTTTTTATGAAATGTCTATAGAAATGACAATGAAGCAGCTTCTGTGTCCAAACTGCAACTTCACATGGATAGTACATATGAAAGATACGTGACATGGAGAAGTCATTTCTTGGGTTTGGGCCAAGGGTTCTGGATGCTCAGGACCTTTAAGCCGGACACAATTTGTCGTCTGCAGGGATGCAGGTCTTTGACGGGATGGAGGGAGGTGTACAAAAAGAAATGGATAATCTCATCCCAGGCCATAGGAGAGGCTCTCCGCAACCCAATTAGGTCCTGACACTGACAAATGAGGTGGGGGAGGGAGGTGGTCCCGGGGCAGCCTCTTCAAAAATTTAATGGGGGGAGGGGGGAGGGGCTACTGTGAAAAACCATCAACGGAGTGACTGTCAGACAGACACACGTAAGCAAACTGACATACAGGCAAACACACTGAAAGGTGTACAGAGTATATAGGTAGCAAACAATGTAAAGTTTAGAAAATGAATTAATTAATAAGTTTATTAATAAGAATGTCTAGGACTACCTGTATGACCTCTCTCCACTAGGAGAAACCTCACCGACTGAGGTGTCCTTTACTTCAATATTTCTCCAGTAACAATGAGAGTGGACTGTTTCAGTGCAACTCTGAACTGCAGGTCAAAGGCTGTGATGTCACTGATAGTGATCTCCATGGCAACGTGAGCCAATGGGAGAATCAGCATGGTTTAAAGAGCTCAATCAATCTGGTAGCTGGACATTGCAGCTCGGCATGGCTCGGGCACTGCTGAAACTGACCTCTGTGGTATGATACCATCTCTTTGTTACCATCACTGCCTTTATTTGTGAAAAGTACAAAAAAATTTTCAGGAAACAGTTTACTGTTTTTAATTGTCTAGTACAATAACAGTTATTGTATAGAATTGATGTACTCTCAAATTATTATTATTACTACTCCTACTACAGACCTACAACACTGCTACAGACCAACAACTAGCCAGGAACACATTGAGACAGGGACTTATATTATCAGGGGAAAACAAGACACAACCAGAGAATACTAATAACAATTAACACAGGGAGAACAAGTTAACAAGGGACAAGTAAACCAGGGATCTGGAGACATCTAGTGGACATTAAGGACATGGCAGATGCAGGACACAACAGTTCAATGTCTTCATACATCTGAATGTATGCATGACAAAATTCAACCAATTACATTCAAATGTTTCTTGCCTCCTGGGCTGAGCTGCAATTTTAACCATTGTTTCCAGGTTCAAAGACACATGGTTTATGGCTGAAATCCAATTGGGCTTCATTTCACAGGTGATCTTCTGTAAATTCACCTGCCCACATCCTCCCACTGCCTCCCTGTAAAGTATCTCACTAAAGCACATCTCCTAATCCTTCTGGAAACCTATTTATAAGGAAGTCTCTTAGGCAGCAGGCTAGAACACATTGTGGATGGCATTCTCTATCTAGTACAACTATCTTGGGATGGATGTACTCTGTTACAGTGAAATTTGTGTACTTTATACACCGATCAGCCATAACTTTATGACCACCTGCCTAATATTGAGAAGGTCTTCCTTTCGCCTCCAAAAGAACTCTGACACATTGACGCAGGGATTTCAGTAGAGCTCTGAAGGTATGCTGTGGTATCTGGCACCAAGCTGTCAGTAGCAGATCCCTTAAGTCCTATGAATTGCGAGGTGTGGCCTCCATGGATCGGACTTGTTTTTCCAGCACATCCCACGAACACTTAGTTGGATTGAGATCTGGAAAATTTGGAGGCCAAGTTAACACCTCAACCAAATTGTTGTATTCCTCAAGCCATCCTTGATTTTTGCAGTGTGGCAGGGCACATTATCTTATTGAAAGAGGTCACTATCATCAGGAAGGGTTGTACTTGGTCAGCAACAATGTTTAGGTAGCTGGTACATGTTAAAGTAACATCCACATGAATGGCAGGACCCAAGGTTTCTCAGCAGAACATTGCTCAAAGTATCACACTGCCTCAGATGGTTTGTCTTCTTCCCATAGTGCATCCTGCCACCATATCTTCTCCAGGTAAACAACACACATGCACCCAGCCAGCCATGTGATGTAAAAGAAAACATGATTCATCAGACCAGGCCACCATCTTCAGCTATTCCATGGTCCAATTCTGATGCTCATGTGGTCAATTGTAGGCACTTTTGGAGGTGGACACGGGTCAGCATGGGCACCCTGACCGGTCTGCGGCTACGCAGCCCTATATGCAACAAACTGCAATGTACTGTGTATTCTGAAACATTTCTATAAGAACCAGCATTAACTTTTTCAGCAATCTGAGTTACAGTAGCCCTTCTGTTGGATCAAACTACACAGGCCAGCCTTTGCTCCCTGTGTGCATTAATGAGCCTTGGCCACCCGTGACCCTGTCACCACTTTACTGGTTTTCCTTCCTTGGACCACTTTTGGTAGGTCCTGACCACTGCAGACTGGGAACATTCAACAAGAGCTTCAGTTTTGGAGCTGCTCTGACCCAATCGTCTAGCCATCACAATTTGGCACTTGTCAAAGTTGCTCAAATCCTTACGCTTGCCCATGCTTCCAACACATCAGTTTCAGGGACAAAATGTTCACTTGCTGCCTAATATATCCCAACCACTTCCAGGTGCCACTGTAACAAAATATGACAATGTTATTGTCTTCACCTGTCAGTGGTCACAATGTTACGGCTGATCGGTGTACATTATTTATGACAGAGCATAAAAGATGGGAGTCCAGAACACCTGTTTTATGTTAGCATTGTAGAAATCAGCAGCCTGTGTTCAGCAAAAAATCAAGAAAATCACAAGTTACAACCTCTACTGGACAATTACAGCTAGTGTTTAAAGTGGTAATCAGGGTCAGTTTTATCCCAGTCTGATATTAGTGTCTATTAAAGCAATATCACACGAGAGGCAGCAGTGCTGTTGTGGAATATCAGCATGGCTGTGATGCGGTCATTGGCATGAGGCTGACATCCAAGCACCAAAGACATCACAGCCATGCTGATATACAACAACAATATCACAACCTCGAGTGTCATATTGCTTTTATACAACAGTTCCACAAACACCATTTATTAGTTGACAGTAATAAGCGACAACAGATTTATTTTTTATTTAATCAGTTATGTGGCTCCACCAACACAAAGAATTCTGCAACTGGACCGGGAATTCACTGTTGCTAAGCAACACAAACAATGAGCGTATTCCTGCACACTAGCTTACTTTACACGTTATAGTAGCAACGGTGAAAGCAATTTAAATCCCATGCTGTTTGCCTTACTGTGTTAGCTTCATAATCGTGATCCCTCTCCTCCTTGTCCTCTGCTAATGACTATTCATAATGTAACTCAAATGTTATTTCTAGAGAAATGTCCATCTTTTTTAGCATAGCTCATTAAAATGTAGCGTTGAGCTAGCGACGAAAAGTTAATGTAATTTATGGTTATCATACAGCAGTTCTACAGACACTGTTAGTTGACAGTAATAAGCGTCAACAGATTATGATCTGTTTCTTTATTACAGTTAGTGTAATTGAGGATTATTAAAACACGTGTGAAGCAGAGTGATACTTATCGATAAACGTCCCAGTACCATTATTGTGAAATATCAGCACTCCTGGAATGCCTCTTGTCCAATCAAATCAAACCAAATTTCTTGGTTGGAATTAACTGTTGTATAACAGTATATATAACATATGAGACAATGGCTGTGTGCCGTTTGCATATTGGCTAGTGTTGAAACGACTATGACCTCCAGTGCATGTTCAGCAATGTTCAGCTAACCTCCAGTCCATCAACTGTTATAACACATTCCAGTAACTGTCCCAGTCAGCAATAACACTAACTCAATACGTTTGCTTACCTGTCGGGGTGTGGGCGGAGCTGGGGGAGATGTTTGTCTGTGGACCGGAGAATGGTTCTGCTTGTGTAAAGGGGAAGCGGGAGCTGGGCCTGATTGGCTGTGCTGAACCGGACCTTGTGGAGAAGATGCGGAGGAGACAGACAGCGAAGTCTGCTGATGGCCCAAAGCTGCCTGCTGCCTCTGGGGGTGTGGCTGAACCGCTCCCAACACCTTCCCCTTCTCTTGATGGCCCGAGTTCTGCTGCCGCTGGTGCTGGTGCTGCAGCTGCTGTAAGTGCTGTAGGTTCTGGATATGTGAGCTCAACGATGAGGTAGCTGTCACACAGGAAAAACCAAGAATCACCTTCATGTTAACACAGCAGTGTGAGGGAGTGAAGACCAGGAATCACATTCGCCTTAACAAGGAAGCACTATGGATGCAGGAATCAAGAGCATGTTTCAGGTGTCTAATCTCTGAGAAATTTTACATAGGCTAAGATGTCAGATCTCTTACTGATACATGAAATACTGCACTGCTATAGTGTGGTACTCTGACTGATCACTGAATGCTATCTCTGAAGTGTTTAAAGCTCTTTGTAGCATCTATGTACCACAGACTGTTCTATGTATGCAATGGATGATGGTAGGACAGATGGTTTAGAGATGATAATTTTATTTATATATATAATTTATGTATGTATGTATAATTCATCATTGCAGTTTACTGTAGTGATGTGTTGCATGAATGTGTGTGGCTATAACCCACTTCACACCTGACTACATTAAGATAATTTTTCTCCAACTTCACCGGCTTGACCAGACCAGCACGTTCATGCCCCTGCCTCTGCTGCCTCAAGGCTAAGCAGCTCCTGAGGCATTATGGGTAAGCATGTGATGCATAGACAAGGATCGGCCATTGAATGATATTTGAAGGTTAAGACACAGAACAACCAATCAACAGCCCTGTCAGTGTTCCAGTGTTATTGCTGTCACCCGGACTTACATGACAGAGCATAAAGGATGGGTAGCCTTGACAACGCTATACAGAGGAACATTTTCAACTGGACACTCTCAGGCCTCCTGTGCAGCCAACTGCAGTGCCCGGTTCAGAGGGCGGAGCTCCAGTCACCCAGGAGACAGATTGCCAGACATATTCTAACACTCATCTATTCAAAGGTTTTAAAGGCTTGTGTTCACGAATGAAATGGAGAGGATATGTATTTGACCTTCTTTTGTGACAGGTTTATTTATAATCTTGACACATCTGACCACTGTAATTTCAGTAGGTGAAATCAGACTTAACTATTTACTAGTTTAATGGCATGGAGTTTGGCAGTAAGACATAGTACATAGTATAAATAAATCTAAGTGTGTGGTAGATGACCAGTGTGTGTAACGTGCTGTACTAGGAACCATCTACAGCACCCTAAAGCTACCCAAGGTTTAGGGACTACTACGTAATCACTAAATTCTGCAATAAAAGTGGAAATGGAAGGAAAATACCTCTTCAATAACAGTTTAAGTTGTTAATTTGTTAGCCAATAGAACAGAATTATTTACATTAAGTGGGAATAACTGTGAATGTGAACAAGCGACTGCCTTTCTAAAATAAGTTGTAACTGAGAAAAGGGATTATTTGGTATGGTTATTTAGTAAAAACCAAGAAGGACATTAAAAATGTGAACTTCTCTAACTAACAGTTTCAATTTACAAAAAACAATGAACAACAATATTAAATGGTAATATACTGTCATATGCCATATAACACTACATTTCCTTTTGGCCAAGGAATTTCGTTTGATTTGATGGGACAAGAAACATTTTAAGAGTGCTGATAGAGTATACTGAGTATACAGTATAACAGCACTGGGACGCTTAATAATGAGTATCACTCTGCTTCATAGGTGTTCTAATAATTGCTAATTACACTGTCGGTCATGAGCTCGATGATACATTGTAATGAACTATGCAAACTATTTGTGTTGGTGAAGCCAAATAACTGATTAAATAAACAAACAAATTATAACAAACAAATCATGATCTGTTGTCACTTATTAGTGTCAACTAATAAATGCCTATGATACATCACAGCTGTGTTGATCTGTCAGTATAACGGCACTCCCTTTCATGTGATATTAGTTACACTCTATATATTGTATATATTGTTAACATAACCACATGCATTCATAAACATCAAAACAACTTGAAAAATGAAATTTAGAACACAAACATTTGTAAGACATACAATAGCAATCTAAGTGAAATTAATTTAATTTAATGAATGTCTCCTTTAGTCCGATATCGGTATACAAGCTAGTATGGACAGCCATTGCCTGCAGAAGGAGATCCTCTTAACTCTGAATAAAAGCAACAAACTAACATTTTTCTGCAGCTCTGTGACACATTGACACCCCTTTGTACCATAATATGAATTATATATCATCTAAACCCAAAAATCCAGCAGTGCAACCCTCACTTCAAAACGCTAAGACGAGTTACTGTACAAGCTCTGACAGGACCGGCTATTGTTTTTTTTTAAAGTCAGCGGGTCCAGAAAGAATACAGAGAGCCAAAGAAGGAGTGAAAATAAACACAAGAAGTGAAAAGAAAATTCTCTCAGAAAATTATCTAAGCTGGAGAAGAATCAAAGCTGATTTGAGAAGGTCTGGGAGAGCTGATCATAGTCAAAGGAGAGAGAGGGGGAAAAAAAATCAGCAACAAACGACAGAAAAACAAATTCAGCGGGAGCCAGGAGGAGCCCCGAGTGGGCTTGTTATTCCGAGGTTCTGCAGGTAATGGTATTCTTTAACTGCGGTGCTTTATAAATTCTGTCATCTTGTTAAGACTGTCAGCATCACTGACCTTTCCTTCCTTGCTAACAAGGTAGCAGGCCGCGGCGCGCGCCTCTCTTTGACCAGCGTTCCCTGGGACCTGTGGCAGGTCCAGGGAGTTTGCCACATCTCCCTTAGCTAATTGTTTTTTATTCTTGTACACGTTTTTTGTGAGCAGGAATTGAAGGAATAAGACAAGCACAGAGCTACTGTCCTCGACCCTCCCCCCCCCCACCACCCAGGCTTCGTTATTCACCGTTCCCTTCCCATTACGCCTCTTCGACATCACGTGACCACTGTAGGTCCCATCCTGGGTAAATTATGACAGGATGGTGGCCTAGCTCAGCCCTTCTGGCTGTCAGAAAAATAAATAAATATCTAACAATGACTGAAGAAGGAAGCCTTGGTGCTGTCCTGGGTCTATGCATTTCTCTTCCTTGTAGGACATTCTGGCTACACTGAGCCTGCAGAGCAGCATGTTAACACAGCATGCAAACACAGCATGCTAACATAGCATGCAAACACGTGGAAGTGGAAGGATCACAACTGTCACCAGACACCTCAAGTGCCTCCTGTATTTCTTACACAATGGCTTTGGTTCACTTGCATTTGTCCACATGCTACCTATGAACCATCAGGACTAGTGGTTACTGTTCAAATTTCTTTTTAATTAGACACTGCAAAGCTAATGATATAGTAAACATCCTGTATGTATGTAGATGCCACATCATTGTTCATATGTATACAGTAAATATTGCGTGTCAAGTCAAATACATATCTATACAATCTGCTTTAACTGAATGAAGAAAAAATACAGTAGAGTAACCATAAACACAGCTTGCTCTCCTCCGGCATTCCATAATCAAAGTCCTTCTTCCTGCCGACGGAGCTGGACCAGCTGGAAGAGAAGAAGTCCTGAGCAGACAGTGAGGGGGAAGGTCTCTAACTCCGTCTGAAGAAGACTGATTGTAGGAGGTGGTTGGGCTTGGACTCTGCCCGTTCATCAGAGGAATGTCAGCTCTGCTCCGTCTGTCGTGGACAGGCTGGGGAGGGGGGAACAGTAGCTTCCTGCTCATTATCCATGAGCCCCCTCCATCTCTGCCACCCTTTATTAACCAGGCAGCATCTCATGCTTGTCTTTTTTTCTTCCAGACCCCTCAGCCCCCATCCTCTACTCTCCCTTTGTGTCTGTATTGTTTTCCGAGCTGGGAGAAGCTCCAAGATGCTTGTTTGTTAACGGGCTGTCGGTGTCTCCCTGGGTTTGCTTTTATGCATGCGCTGGCATTTCTGTGCCCAGTTTGTGCCCATTCTGCACCATCTCTGGCCTGGGACCAAGATTTGCTCCTTCATCTTTAGCAGAGATGCTGGCACAGCTGTGTCAAGCCTGACAAATGCATTACTCAGTATGCCCCACGACAAGATTAGGATACTTTGCTTTTGTACTCTGAACAATGTTGCCGAACATTGTCTGCTGACACTTTCTTACGTGAACAAATTTATATGTACAGCAACAAAAATCTTCCTGTAATACTCTATTCTGCCCATTTTGCTTTGACGTCCTTACATTGAGATGCTCTCGCTCTGTGCTCCATCCACTGAGCTTTTCTAAGCTATTCCATCTTTGCTCTTTCCCAAAGAGCTCTTCTGAGCTCCTCCTTCTTTCCTCCACCCATTGAGCTCCTTTGAGGTCCTCCCTCTCTGTGCTCCAAACACAGAACTGTTCTGAGCTTCTCCTTCTCTGTGCTCCAATCACAGAGCTCTTCTGAGCTTCTCCCTCTCTGTGCTCCACCCACTGTGCTCTTCTGAGTTTCTCCTTCTGCCCTTTTGACGTCGCTCCTCCTAGATGCAAGGCTCTCAATTGAGTCCTGCAGGAGCATTAACTGAGTTCATAAAGACAGGCTCAGTACAAGGCCATGAGTTATGACTGTTTGCTCATGTTTTATTTGATGGATTATGTGTGTGATTAAGAGGCTCTGACTTCTCTAATTGTGTTTTAGAAGCTTGTGACCATGCAAGCTGGCAGCTTGGAGCTTCACACATTTGCACACTTTTTACTGTCCCCGTTAACACACGCACGCACACACACACACACACGACACAGGTGCATGCAGACACATGCATATACACATACAGTGTCTGGAATGTTTTAAATCTTTAACGCTGATTACATTTGTGATTTCTTTGCTTAAACAAACACAAACTAAAACCAAGCTATTATATTATCCTCCATAATACTTCATCTTTACTGGACCAAGGGAACAAAGGGACTGATGTCCCATCATACTTGTCGTAACTCTTACTGCATTAAGTGTTCTCAAAAACGGCCATGTAGTTCCTCAGAAATGTTTACAGCTCCATAAACCATCTGAAGTGGAAAAGAAAGTTTTCGCTGCTGTTTTAGATGCAATGGTCATAAATAAAAAATAAAAACATCTGTCATTTCTTAGGAATATGCTTCTTGTTCTACTTCATACATATCTGAAATAAACATTGATGCTCATACCACATCTATAAACTATTTACCTTTATAGGCGCAAAGCAGTATGCCGTGCCAGTAATGTCACAGTTCTGCATGGCCGAATTTGTGCCATATATGAATCACGCCCAGTCACCAAACAGCATAAATATTTTAAAACGAAGACAGGGACAAATGTCACATGGGCCTAAAATAGTTCCTTTACATGTACAGTACAAGAAACCTGCTATGATTTTGTTTGTTTGTAGTGAGGGCAGATATGAAACCCAGCATTCATCTTGTACAGTTCCTGCTCGCCTGGGGTGTAATTGAAAGTATTGATTTCACTTCATGGAGATGAGACACAAAACAAACTGCAAGAAGCAGGCGAGAGCACCAAGCCTCACCTTTTCTGATGATCTGCCCACACTGATTAGAAGCTTCCAAAGCCTACATCACCTCCGTCCAGTTACAGCGGAGGAGCGGGACACGCCAGAGTCACGTCCAAGGCCGGGGGTCTGACTGGGCCTGCTGTGTCCACTCAGCCTATTTCGGCAGCGCTGGATGCTGCTACTAAACGTTCCTTGAGTTCTCATCTGAGCTGCTGGACCAAAGCACGGGCCGTTAAAGCTTCATGAAGAATTTATGCTACACTGCTGCTCTGGTGGGTGGAGAAAGAAAAAAATCAATAGAGCATGTTTGATGTGCAGGAATAACCAGGAGCTCCTTGACTGACACTAAAAGCATAGCAGATGTGTTTGCTGGTCTTTCAGCCTGTCCCCAACACTTATTACACTCTGTTTCAGCTTGTGTTGCCACGTTCTTATGTATTTAAATGTCACAGGTATTTAGTGGGCGTGGAAGTCTTTGAAAAGGACAAACCATAGCGGACAAGAAAAATACAAGAACGGCTCCCCTGTTATCTTTGAGCATCATATCTACACATTTTTATATGCTATATTACACATTTTTAATGCTTCTTATCAGTAGTAAGTCATCCACAGACTCCTGGCTCTCTTATCCTGGAGTCTTTGCTGAAAATTGTTTTAGGTTAGTGAATGAGGGATGAGCGTGAAGATGACCGACTCTGAGAGCGGTTCTCTTTCGGCGGTCACAGCTCTCAAACAAAGACCCGACAGAATCGCCAACTGACCTGCATCTTCTTATGTCAGCATGGACCTGTTTGTGCCACAGGGATTTAATCTATCTCCTCCCTTATTCCAGCCTCCTCTCGGCCGGCACATGGGATTCGAGCGTGTCTCAGACGACGCATGACAAATGGAATCACAGGGCACTCACGTGTGCGTTGGACCTGCCGACTCGCAACAGGTTCTGAAAAGGGAGCCGCCAGTAAATGAAATTTGAGTCTGAGACAATACATCACGTCAGGAGGTGCGTGCAGCGAACATGCGCCAGGGTGAGGAGCACAGGGGAGAATGGAGGGAGGCAGTGAGGCGAGGCTGGGCTCTGAATCAGCTAGGAGAAGAGCAGAAAAGCAGTGAGGTGATGTTGGCCGGTGAGGAAGGTGGGAGAAGACAGGAGAGGGGAAAAGGTGAGGCTGGGATGTGAGGTAAGCAGGAGCAGAGAAGAGTAGAGGTAAGGCTGGGATGTTAGGCAGGTGAGAGAGGAGAGGAAAGGAGGCAGGGATATGAGACAGGTGGAAAAAGACAGGAGAGAAGAGGAGATGAGACAGGGATGTGAGGCACATAGAAAAAGACAGAAGTGGAGAGGCGAAGAGAGGAGGTGAGGCTGGGTTCTTAAGCAGATCAGAGCAGAAAAGAGAGGAAAGGAGGAGAGGCTGGGCTCTGAGGCAAGTGGGAAAAGACAGAAGAGCAAAGGAGGTAAGAATGGGATATGAGGCAGGTTGGAATAGAATGGACAGATGGTGTGGCTGGGCTCTGAGGCAGGTAGGAGAGGAGAGGAGAGTGGCTGCTGTAACATTCCAAACAGGACATGCACTCAGATGCGGCTGCCTTGATCAGTGGGAAATGGATCCTGTCCCTTCTCCGCTCCTTTGAGGTCTGTAAAGAGGCCATCTAATGTGTCTGAGACGTACTTGAGGTTGGTCCTGCTGGCTCCCTGCAGATTGTTAAAACCTCCCAGACCTCTCTCTGGGCTTTTTACCCCATCGACACCCTGCTGAGATTGGCCCCCGGCCCCAGGAAAGCACAGCTATTAATTAAAGCAATCAAGCTTGCAGGCTGCCATTTCAAACCACACACTCCTTTTAGCTGTGTTGTCACCAGGTACCCCTTCTCTACCCCCCCACACTAATGTTCCTTAAAGGTTCATTTACTTACAATTTGCTGATGAGACTGACCACAGGTTTTTGTTACAGATGTGATGAGTTGGAAACCAATATGTCTTATTGACCTCAGCAACTGGAGACAAGCAGACTGACCTCACTGTTTATGGGCTGCTTGACTTTGTGAACTGGTTTGCAAAGTCATATTTCCTTAATACTCTGGCAGTGCACTTATTCTTTACAACATAATGATTTCATTTCATAACCAATACAAAAACAGCTTTAAAGATGTGGTTGTGAAGTGTGAATATTCCCTATGGGGTATTTGTTACACAGCCCATATGCCCCATTAATTACTGAATGGTTTCAGCTTCACTGATGGAATCGTGGACAGCTGCTTGCCAACCCGACAGTGTAGAATTTCAGCTTATGTAATTACGTTACGAAGGACTCTTCTGCGAGCCTCTATTTCAACCCCACTGAGTGATTCGCAGTGGAAACAAAATACATCTTCAATGACACCTACTCTGAAACCTCCGGTGGATGCCGTAATGGGTCCTGTGTAATTTTGTTTGTTCCTTTCAGTTTCTCCCTGAGCTGAGCAGAACTCAGAGACTCACGCCTGTCCGTCACGTCCTGTGGCGGGGGATGTACTTCCCAGAAGACATCTGTGCTATCTCTCCTCTGACGAGAAGATCGCACCCTACTATTGGAATCACACAGGCGAAGTGGATGTGTAGGTCACCCATTTGTTCTGTACACCACATTAACATTGTCACCATTAACATTGCAGCTCACCCAAGACACGAATACATGTAAGAATGTGAATTAAATGAAAACAGATGGGAAAGTGTCACTCACTATGCTCAATTCTTCTTTTACAAAATTCTGCAAGCTACAGTAATTTTTATCCTGACAACCATGTGAACTTCCCATCAATTTTCCTGTAAAATGCTTGAATACAGATGATTTCCAGTAACGTAGTGGAATGGGTCACGGTAGCGACTGCCGTCACGCCGCGTCACGGTCTCTCATGCCGTTCTGCGGTAAACGCTGCCAATTCCTCTCGATTCTGATGGCGCACCCTGACCCTGACTGAAACATACTAACTGAAGGAATCAAACTGATGTCTAAATGTAATTTAGATTTTTAGCATTATCAAACGGCAGAGGGAGAACGGCTGATTTGACGCATGTATCTAAAGAAGCAATGTGAAAAGGCAGAAAAATAAAATTAATACAGTAATGCATGCAATGCCAGATATCATCAGTGGTACTGCCTTAACACAGAGCTTAACCCCACCCAAGAAGCACCTACATCTCTTAAGGCATAACCTCACACGCTTGCCTGCATCAAGAAAAAGGTTCTGGTGAACATATAAATAAGACCAACACTAAAACGTTTAATTCTACTGCAACATTTAGCACAGGTCAAACAAGCTTTCCAAATTTCCTTGAACTTGTAGATAACGTATTTTTTTTTAAGGAGCATTAATCAATGTTCATAGCCACCATGTTTGCACGACAAAGCAAGGCTTTCTTTTTCACGCACATCTGCGCGTTCGCTGCGCGCTCCTCCAAAAAGGTCTCCAGCTCCAGGTACGCGCCCGCTCTCTCCCTGCTCCGGCACGTGTGCTCCCGACGCTTCTCACACAGAAGCAGACTACAAAGCCCATCTGAAGACGAACGCGAGATGAGGAAGAGAATGAGGATCTGCTCTCCGCGGCTGCCGCTCGACAAATCTCCGTCCCGCGTCTCATCATCTCCGACACCTCTCACTCTCAATTACTCGGCTGCTGTCACAACAAATCAATCACAAACGCGCTGCGCTCCAGCGTCGCTATTGAACCACCGGCTGCTTTGGCTGAGGAACGTACAGAGGAATAAATCTCACGTCTATTATTCATTTCATACAACTTTTCTTCCCCTGAGTAAACTTACAAGCCCCGTGTTCTCGAGTCGTTAAATGTATACGCGGAGTACGCGATGCAGGGTGTGTTTGGGACTGAACAGCGAAGGAGGTCTGCTTTAATGTCTCCGTATCACGCTGGAGCAGTTTATTTGGAGAATACACAACACCCCGGGTTATTATAAAGCTACATGCACTGCAGCGATGTGTTTTTACGGAATTTCTCTAATTTTTCTTTTCACCCCTTTACTAGTTCAACAGTACTGAGCACATTAATGTCTGCGTGTATTCCTCGTACTTCCACGGCCAAAGGTGAGCGTAGACAAAGTTTATGTTATAGAAGAAAAGTCCACAATGGTACAGAAGTAAAACGCAGGGTGAGAATAATGCTGTTTTTAATTTTAATGACATTATTAAGTCCACAGTCATGAGAACCTCAAAAATGTCCTGAAGTGAGCATTTCAAAACTTAAATAAAGATAATAAAAACAAATGAGAAAATTCCTAATGGATCCTATGATGGGTTGGCGTCCTGTTCATGGTGGCCTCTGCCTTGTACCATAGGCTGCCTGGGATCAGCTCTGGGCCACACATGACCTGGAATAAACTGGTAATGGATGGATGGACAATACCAAATCGTATGAAGGTGAAGTTATCACAGAGGCAGGCGGGCAGGCAGGCACAAACAGATACGCAAGAGAGGTTTACAGCAGCCATACATAAAAAGATACAAGGTACAGAAAGGACAGGAGGAGGTGTAGAAGATACAGAATGGGCAGGAGGTGTAAGCGGTACAGAAAGAACAGGAAGTGGAAAAGGTATAGTAAAGGAAGGAGGTACAGAAAGAACAGGAAGTCAAAAAAGGTACAGTAAAGGCAGGAAGTCAAAAAAGGTACAGTAAAGGCAGGAAGTGTAGGAGGTACAGAAAGGGCGAGAGGTGTAGGAGGTACAGAAAGAACAGGAAGTGGAAAAGATATAGTAAAGGCATGAGGTGAAGGAGGTACAGTAAGGACAGGAGGTGTAGGAGATACAGAAAGGGCAAGAAGTGGTGGAGGTACAGAAAGATAGGAGGCAGGGAAAGGTTCCTATGGCTGACTGAATATAACTCATGGTGCTAACATAAAGAAGAAACAACACATGTGAAAGAGTGTGACATCATTGAGAGTGATTTCAGCCTGGTAACATAGGCTTCTGCTCGCTACCCCAAGGGAGAAGCAGTCCGACCAATATTCCAGTCAAGAGGGGCGGCTCGCGTTTCCTGGAGACGTGCTTGAATGAACAGCGATATCTCCCTGCCCTCAGTGGGATTATACTGCCCCTTCAGCGTAAGTGAATCAGACGAGCCGCGCTCATGAATATTAACAAGGCCAGGGCAGCCTAAGAGGAGGCCCCGCCTCCAGCTCCGTTCGCGCAGTACGACAAGGTCAGGGCTTGCACACGCTTTTAAACAACAGCAGAAGGATTAGATTTAAATGTAAATGTGCCGCATCTGAGCACGCCCAGCTGAGCACGCCTCACTATGCTTTCTCTTAGATCTCACTGAACGTTTAGTGCTGTCCATTCAGCACACCCCTTCTCCATCACAATGTTAAAACAGAAGTAAACAACATCGCCTGAGTCTATCACTGAGGGAGCTGGCAGACGGCTGGTTTTGATGCCCGCTATAGTGAACCCACATGTTGACAGACGCGTATAAAAATTGTGAAACTGTGCTGTTAAGAGGCGGAAACACTGCAGCGGACACAGAAAGTTCCTGAACACAGCTCAGTCCTTGACAGGACATCAGCATTATATGCTGTAATTTTTGGATAATGGCTTGTGCTTACGGTACATTTGACCGTTATCTATATCTGTGTGTGTCTGTACTGTATGTGGGTAGGACTCAGCACTGAATCTTTTCAGTTTATTCTCTGGGAAAAGAACATGTTGTGCCTCTTTCAGTTGTTTTTACAGGCTGTAAATTTGGTGTCCTGGTGTTCGTCTCACTGACAAATAATCAGTTGCTTACCACAGCCATTGCTTTAAAGTCCTTTTCTTGGCTATCACTGTAAATGTACATTACAGCCTTTCTACTGTGACTGCTGTTTAACTCAGCCAGTAAAACAAGTTGAGGTTGGAAAGTCTGAGCATTTTGACCTATTTGTTGAGGGAGATGTTAGAAAATATACTCAGAAAGAGAAAGGAAGGTAGGAAAGAAATCATTAAAACGTAACTTCCTTTTTTAGTGTGTATTAAACCCCTAAAGGTTATAGTTGTGTTACAATCCTCTGTCCAGATCTGACAGTCAACCTCAGCTTAGTTCAATGCACCCTACGACCACACCGAAAACCTCTTTATTTAGATACCTCGTTAACTCTGACTGTAAGGGAAGATCTCTGTGAAAACTCTTACCCTGTGCTTAGCTGTGCAGAACCCTGGGTCTCATCTGATGGTAATTATAGGTGATGGTGAAGCCCTGGACAAGTAATGAGCTCCTCTACAAAAGAGCAACAGATGACCACATAGGAGGGGCTTAATGCTCGGTTTCTATGGAAACAGGCCACAGAACACCTGTGGCAGCAGGTGTCCCGTGAATGAGGCCTTTGACAAAATCTTCGGCCTAACAACGGAAAATGGTATAGTCGATGAGCATGTATTACAGGAGCACTTCTTAGCCTGCCCTCCTTTACCTGAACGCGTCCTGAATGGCAGCTTCACCCTCACCCAGACTAACTGCATTAAGGAGACACTGAACTGAGAACTTAAAGAACCGTGATCACAAAGGGGACAGCTGGACGTCGCATGGATGTCACAGTTAAAATGAGAGCATTATGGTCAGGCTAGCTGCTGAAACAAAGGCTGCGGAGAGTGTTTGATGGTCAAAGAGCAGGTCCCAAGGAGGGTTCAGAGAAGGGATACATGATCCTGACCCATATTCAGCATGGTTTTAAAGCACATGGAGGATGTACACCAGGTTGGAGATGGGACCTTTTCTCCTTGGTCTAGGATCTCTTACTCTCAGCACGCTTCAACAACAATGCTATGATTTTTGGTTAAGGTATCTCTCTATGGTTAAGGTATCTCTC
The DNA here is from genome assembly GCA_025773905.1 of Chitala chitala. Lineage (NCBI taxonomy): Eukaryota > Metazoa > Chordata > Actinopteri > Osteoglossiformes > Notopteridae > Chitala > Chitala chitala. The sequence goes on along the minus strand of JABJVR010047505.1, from coordinate 6,576 downwards.
TGTGGTTAAGGTATATGTGTTTATATGCACATTTATTTACGTGCACGTTAAAATCGTGTCTCCCTCAGCTGTTGCCATAAGTTTGTGTTCCAGGTGACACAATGAACAACCTTTGCCTGTGAACTTCAGAACCATGTGAAGTGTTACAGAAATCTCAGTAAAGCAATCCAAAGCAATTATTAACCTATACTTAAAGGTTAAAAAATTTCCTTTACAATGGTTAACTCAATCATATTTATTTTTATATAACATTTTTTTTAATTTTACTTCAGCACTTTCTGTATAGCTGTCTTTTTAGAAAAATGGACACTATTTACAATTAAGAATTTTACAACACATTATAGAAAGAGAATGACCTTTAATTTCCATTGAGTGCTATCGTGAGGCTGGATCATGGACATTACCTGAGACAGGTTCTGGCACTGCAGGTTTGAGAAGTGTCACCTGAGCTCCACAGAACCAGGTGAGTCTTACCTTGAAGGTTCTGCAATGGCAGGGTGATGATCCCACTGGCTGCTGCCGCCATCAAACTCTGGATGCTGCTGAGGTTGGCGCTGGGCATGGTGAGTAGCAGGCCCTGCTGCCCGCTCAGCTGGCCTGCCATATTGAAGGGAATGAGGACAGGCTGGTTGAGGCCAGGTCTTCCCGTGGGCATCACACCTGCCACGGCCGACACCAGCTGCTGGGCTGCCAAGAGGTGCTGCAATGAAGGCAGAGCGGGCACTGAGATCTAGAAACCTCAACAAAATGGCAGAGGCAGAGTGGGCACTGAGATCCAGAAACCTCAACAAAACGGCAGAGGCAGAGCGGGCACTGAGATCCAGAAACCTCAACAAAATGGCAGAGGCAGAGCGGGCACTGAGATCCAGAAACCTCAACAAAACGGCAGAGGCAGAGCGGGCACTGAGATCCAGAAACCTCAACAAAACAGCAGAAGCAGAGCGGGCACTGAGATCCAGAAACCTCAACAAAACAGCAGAGGCAGATCTGGCATCTCAATAAACAAAAAGTACACAATATAATGTGAAAAGAAACAGAGTTACACTCTGTTTTATACACTAGGCACAGTTTTCCAACAATGGATTTTGTAAGGTAAACGTCCCCCCATCTATCAAATTTCTAACCAATAAAAGCTCTTGCTGCCATCTCAGTGGCTTGAAGCTGTTTGTACACACAACCTTCCCTACATGATCCCAAACCTTTGCTCTGTGTTTATCTGGCAAATAAAAAAATATGCAGATGACTTTGCTGAGCCAGCCTATATTAGCAGCATCCCAAGCCAATTGTGACTGATAACAGGTTCAGAGCAAACAGCAGAGATCTCTGTCCTTTAACTCAGGGTGTGTTGGTTTACTCTCGCTTATTCCTCTCTGAATGTCATGTAGATGGAGGGCTTCAAAGAATAGCAGGCCAATGTTTTCATAAAACAGGAGACATTAACAGTAAACAATGCTAGCTGACAGGTCTTCTAGCTTGACTGAAATCATTCAGATTTGAGAACTTAAACAGTGATGTAAGGTATATGTCAGATAATGTGCACACGTGAGACCGCTAAAAATGATCAGCTGTTCAGCGTGAGAAGAGTGTATTCTGTTTCCTGTGATACTGACCCACAAACCTTACCTACATGTTCGTCTATTTTCCCCATCCAGCTACTGTAAGCTGGCAGGAGACAGAACACCAGCACAAAGCTGTGTTTGGGTTCAACTCACTGCACTCAACCCCTTTAATGTTTGTCGTATTTTGGATCAACAAAGTCAGATAGAACCCTAGAGCATCTTTCTCCCATCTACATCTCTGTGTCCTCTCATACGCTCTTACCAAGTTCAGGCCTTATCAAACACTGAAAACATAATTTTCTTGCATTTACATTTACATTTATTTATTTAGCAGAAACCTTTGTATCAACTTACAATGAATAATAGTGCACATGCCATTGCTTATCTTGCTTATCATAAAACCTAGCAATGTTGTTACTTTTGTTATAGACCTGTTTAGTATTGAGATACACTCACCTGTGTTCCCATGGGGTAGGTAGGGTAGGTTGGGCCAAACCGGTTTTGTTCTGATGGGCTGATACTTGGGTCTGGCCGGGACAGGCCTGTTTGGATACCTAAAGAAGAAAGCCAGGGAGAACTTAGTGTGCTGGTTCATCTGCCACACACACTTGTCATTCCTGCAAATTCACAGCCACCCAGCCAGCCAAAAAGCCAGGTCCACTTATTGTACCAAGCGCCAGCCAATCGCTTTGTACCATACAATGTCACATGACTCCAGTCACTGCACTTCCTGTACATGTGCACACCAGGATTCCCCATATTTCTGTTTATGGTATTTATTATTCTGCAGGTGTTTTCAGGGGTATTAAAGTGTGGGTTGCCTGGGCTATCATTTACACAGGTACTCAACTGCTCAATAGTCAGTGAGAGGTTTGGCAAGTGTCAGGAATAGTGAGACTGTCTATCCAAACATCAAAAGGCTCTCTTCTACTTTATGGCTTTTGAAGAAACTTTAACAGCACTTTGTGCTTAGAGCATAGGTGAGTGCAGTAATGACAATTCAATTACCCAGGCCTGCGATTTAACAAAGCACTTCACTGAATTTTCAGATGTGAATAGGTCCCTGAAAAGTTTTATTTCTTTATTTAATGTTGTTTTCAAAAGGTAAGGGTAGAACATCTCAATACATTTGGAAAATTTCATTCTACCTTCAACCTTGTAATTTAACCAGGAGTCAAGGTATGTTTTTTTTCTACTGTTGACCGTATACAGGAGGTAGTTCTAACAGCTCCAGCTCTGTGCTAAGCTTTTTAAAGACCTTTTAATTATGGAATTACATACTGAATACTGGCATCCTAAATCAAATTTCTCTTGCTAACGCAGCCACGTTAAGTATAAGAATGTGACATTTCATCATTTCATTACAGCTTGAGGCTTTGGTCACACCATTTTAGTTTTAGCATTAATACAAAAACAGCACTCATCTGATGAGGAACACAGAGGCACATTTGTCATCCACCAGTACTGGTAATACTGGAGTGACGTCAGCTCTATATTGAGGTGATAACATTGAAGATTATCAGGAGAACATGCTTGTTCCTTCCATTCATTCATCTCCTCTGTGAAGCTCCATCCCTGTCTAACTCAGACATATGGCACTGCTATCAAAGTCAAAGTGGTTTTATTTTCATTTCAACCATATGCAGTGAGTACAGTACACAGTGAAACGAAATAACGTTCCTCTAGGACCATGGTGCTACATATAACAACATATAGCAGCACGAGATACACATCTAAAGTGAAAAACTAAAGAGACCCTAACTACATAAAGTGCACAGATGTAAAAGATGTGCAAACAGTGCAAATACATGCCACACACCACACAATGCTGTCACGCTGACATCATACAGAGTTCACGCTGACATCACACACTGTTGTCACGCTGACATCACACACTGCTGTCACGCTGACATCATACAGACTTCACACTAATATCACACACTGCTGTCACGCTGACATCATACAGACTTCACGCTGACATCACACACTGCTATCACACTGACATCACACTGACCAGCCACCTCTAATACCTCAGTCTGTTTAAACAGTGTGCACTTGCTGGCTGATAAATTAAATCAATGTACACCATTTACTGATATGCTGTATACTAGGCGTGTCAGTTTGTATGCACCCCTGGCCCTGTGGCACTCTGTGTACTAAGTGTGCCAGCTTGCATGCACCCCTGGCTCTGTGGCACACTGTGTACTAAGTGTGCCAGCTTGCATGCACCCCTGTCCCTGTGGCACACTGTGTACTAAGTGTGCCAGCTTGCATGCACCCCTGGCCCTGTGGCACACTGTGTACTAAGTGTGCCAGCTTGCATGCACATGCACCCCTGGCCCTGTGGCACTGCGTACGAAGTGCGTCAGTTTGCAAGCACTCCAAGGCTTTAACAAATGCTGTGTACTAAGTGTGTTGGCTTTGTGGGGCAGTTTACATAGACTCTTCTGTAACTGCCTGGGACGGTCCTGTTCCTCAGAGCCAAAAGTAGCCAACCATCAGAGGCAAGCTGTCACCATTACTCAAAGTGCCCCCACATCAAACAAGCCCCACCTTGCAATGATTCATTTCCTGTCTTGTGGTGGCGATTAACATTTCCATAGGTACACAAAGTGCCTTTTGTAAACACTAAAAAAAAAAAAACACAACACCCCCACCCCAACATTTCTCACATCTTATTGCATCAGTCTGTATATCTCGCCTTGAGTCCGAGACTTGGTTTTAATAATAGTTTGCAATTTATCAAGGATAACATATTTGCGATGCCCCTTTCGCCTGAGGCCAATATTGCTTACAAAATTAACCAACAGGTCCTGGGAGTGTGTGCACATTTCATTGTTCGAGCCGTATGTCTATATATTGTGTTTTTATAATCTGTTTACCAAAATTGAAATCTCAGAGTGGATCTCCCTGCTGACTCTAACAGCTTGCTCAAGTATCTGACAGTAACAGCGCTACCACGTGCATTATTGCCAATAATCTCGTTTCCTCAAGAGGCTGGAATTCTATGAAAACCTCCATATGCTTTTCCTGTTTTCAACAAAACACTTGGAAAAATCCTTGACATGGGAATGACAGCGTATTGGAATTCTTCAGATGAAACACATCAACAACGAGGGAGACGAGATTATCTACGCCAACCTGCTGGTAAAACAGAGGGCTTGTCAATTTATAACGACGATTTACAAAACATTATCTTAATGAACAAGCATAGCAGTGTCATTCGTGTTATAAACAGCATCTGCTGTTATGTGCTCATGACTGTTCCCAGATGTTCTCGAGGATTTCCTCAGGAAATGAGCAAGTATTTGCCGAGACCGTTAACGTAGCAGCATGCAGAATTAACTGTTGTCCAAGTGTGGAAGCGGTTGTGACACAGAACCTACGGATATTGAGTCTGTCACCCGCTATCAAGCAGAAAAACCAACAGTAACACCTGACATCTTCCAGTGAAGGTTTGACTGTGGGCAAAAAAGAAAAAAAAAATCAATCACATCTTCAGCTCTGAGCCGTGAGTCTAAAAATACTGAGGCTCTGTGCTGTCTATTTTGGTAGGCAGCTTCAGAGAGCGGAGAGACTACAGAACCCAGGGCGTGCCCTGTAGCTTGGCACGTCTTCAGATCCAGGCTGGTTCTGTGTCTCCCGTGGCTCTCAGCCGCGGAATCCCTCCAGCCTGTCAGCCCTGACAAAGCGGCCGCGGTCTGGCCCGACTGCACGTCATGCATCCCGCTCCAGACAAAACGTACGACGGATACGAGCAGGGAGCTTCTCTTGTCAGAAATCCTTTTCGCTGCGGTCACGTTGCTCTGAGCTACTGGCGGGCTCTGCATCACACTGTCTTTAAAGATGCATCTACACCCAGCAGACACCAAAAGCTCCAACAAACTGGTAAATTAAAGTAACCCTGAGACACAGCTAAATAGCTAACTCCAGAAACCCAGATGAAAAAGACCAGAAAAAGAAATGTAAATGATCGCGTCTCACGATGTATGTTCAGTAGACATCAGTGTCATTTAAACGAAAAAAAAGACGTGTATATAAACGCAAACAATGGGAAATTAAAAAAAATAAAATAATAATAATTGGTACTGTTATTATTATTATTTTACAACAAAATCCATTAAGTATTCTATCAAAGTCATTGCTGAAAAGGACAGACATTTAATCACAAATAACAGTCCGATCATTTGTACAAATACGGTGTACAGCAGGTGATTATCATCTTCAGACAGGAATGAAAATCAATTTATCCCGTCTGCTCGCGCGCCGCGTCATGTAGGTGTATATATCTGATGACCAATTTGTATGCGCGATGCAATTTTAAGAACACCTTGAGCCACGCGGCGGAATGTACATAACAGCACTGCACGGTGCGGGTTCGGGATTTTGAGCATGTTTCTTAATTTTGTCCAGTAAAAAGCACGAAGTCCTCGAATTATATACCTTAATATATGTGTGTCACCAATTTAATTAACTGGGAGGATTTTATTTGATGCCATTGAAGGTCAGTAAATAAACCTTTCCATCTATTTTTTTCAGCTGTTCGTGATCAATGGCATGCTTTTGTGTGGTGATCTTCTTTTCTGCTCAAAGTTAACGCGTTATTGGAAGCGTCGCGCGCGGTAACGCGGCCGGCATGAATCGTTTTTGCGGAGCTCGGTCTCGCGGTCTCGCACGATCACATCGATCCAGTTAAGTGGCATTTCGGTGACTGCTCCCCGCCGTACGCAGCCCGTGCCTCCAGTCGGATCGTATTTGCATTAGCGGGTCAAAGTTTGACCCAGGGACCGAAAGTCATGACAATTGGCAATGATTTCATAACCTTCGAGGTGCCGTCCCTCTCAGTGTTTAAATGGTACTTTAAATGAACGAATGGGTGCAATTTATTATATAATAATAATAATAACAACAATAATAATAATAAAAACAACAATAATATGTTATATCCATCCATCCATTATCTTAACCGCTTATTCCTGGTGAGGGTCGCGGGGAAACCTGGAGCCCATCCCAGAGC
>JABJVR010047504.1:0-27411 GCA_025773905.1 Chitala chitala | reverse complement strand
TGTTGATGTTATGCCTATTTCAAACCTGGTATTTAGGAAAAAAATTATTTTACTTACCAATAAATTATTAGACTATATTTTAGGATGGTTCAGAGACAAAGTGAGAGAGGCGAGATGGTTTGGACAAGTGCAGAGGAGGGATACAGAGTATAAAGGGAAAAGAAGGTGACGATGGAGCTGCCACACAGGAGGAGAGGAGGAAGGCCAAAGAGGAGGTTCATGGATGTAGTGAGGGAGGATGTGAGAGAGATTGGAGTGACAGAGGAAGCTGCAGAGAACAGGTTGGCACGGAGAAGGATGGTCCGCTGTGGCGACCCCTAGAGGGAGCAGCCGAAAGAAGACTATATTTTACAAAACTATTTGGAGATTGTTACAGCAATCCTCACCTGAGATTAAGGCTAAACACAATTTCAAACAACAGTTTCCCTGTTTGACGTTGTTGACAATCGACAAGTGTATGATGTTTAAAGTTAACAAGTTACAGAGTTCAAGTGTCGGCTATCAAGTGCCCGCTCAAAATTAGCGCGTTAACAGGCGGCTTACAGGTCTTCACGGTCTGTCCCGTGGGCACGAGAAAACGAAACTTTGAAGTTTTCCGCCTGCGTACTTTATGTTGCCAATGCAGTGAGGATGTCAACATTCAGATGTGCAAAGAAAAGAAAAGTTGATCAAGAAAACTGACTTTTGAAAGACGAGCGGACAGGAAAATATGGGTTTGTTTTGCCCCAATCCAGCACGACGCCGTTGGGTTTGATTTGCACAGAGACTGCTGGAGTAGTAAAGAGTGGAAATATTAAACGCCACTATGACACAGCACAGTCATTTCAAACTGCAATATCCTCGGAACAGAGGTGAGCACGACAAAACTTCCACAGTTAAAATGTTCCTATGTATCAACAAACAATTTCCTTGTGAGATTTATGACACGGTCTGTCGAGTAACCACACCTTTTGTGCCAAGGTTTAGGCAGCTAAATGAATGCAGACTGTGCCATTCTTTATACTACTCTGTTATGTATTTGACTGTCTTAGGGTACCATGTAACTTTTACTTCAAAAATCATTTTAATGTTAGTGTCTTGTTGTGTTGTCCTTTAAGGTCAGTTTGTTTGAGTTTATGCATGTATGAAAACACGGACATTTTCCCTATTTAGTTTGTTTAGGCATGAAAATCAGTCAATGAACATTTTTGTCCTCCAGTTAAAATTTCTTCTAAAACTACATTGTGCACCTGTACACTGTAACGTTAGATTCTCAAGCACCATTTACAGGCAAACAGTGACGTTTCTTTTGCACTGGCTTGGAAAGTATTTTGAATCTTTCTGACACTTGAATGTATGTTGCTTTAAAGTTAGAGTTTCTTTGGTTTAAGCATTTGTTTGTAGTCAAACAGTGGCATTTTTTTCACTAGGCTTGAATGTATTTTGTCTCAGACTGCCTTAAACTTGAACCTGTTGCTTGGAGGTTATGAGTAAGTTTAATAAAAGCAATTTGCTTATCACCAATCATTCCAGACCTTTGACCTTAAATATAAATCAGATTTGGACCTTTGAATATTAAGCTTGAGAACCCCTGGATAAAGTATATTCCTTCTTATTGCTTGGCTGAATTAATTAGGTCCACTGCTGAACATGACAATTAAGCAACATTACATTTTGCAATAACTGAAAATGAAAATTGTTAGACGTATAAATAGCACTGTCTATCTATCTATCTATATTACTTCTACTACTACTAATACAGTCCCCGACTTACGATGGAGGTATGTTCTGATGACCCTATTGTAACTTGACAAGTTGAGACCCAGCCTAGCCTACCCAGGAATCGTAAAGAATGGTGCACATTATATTACATACATTTTTTCACTAAAATCTGAAACACCAAAAACACAGAAAAAATTACAATCTCTAACACCGAGTCAACTGAACTCTGTCGATCGCTGGCGAAAGTGAGGCATCTCACGAAGGCGGGAGACACGTACGTCCCGGCAGCGTCCCAACATGTCATTCCGCATGCGCTGCTACGTTTGCCTGCCGTGCAAAACTTTTAATATTGTTACAATTTTGTCGTATCGCTATCATCATCGTAAGATCGAATAATTTTAAGTCAAACCATGTTAACTCGATTAGCAACAGTGTTAATAATGTTACCGCTGCTTCTATTATAGCACACGTGGACCAGGCGTGCAGCGTGTGCTATGCCCTAACCCCACTGTGCTGAGGTCTCCTTTATGCCCAGAGCTCAGCGACACGGTCACGTCTCTCCTTATTCCTCCATGAACGCCACTTGTGTACAATAACGAGAGTGCTGTGGACTTGCGTCTCGTTCCACGGGAGTACGACTGCAGTCGCACTCCCTTCATGCAGCAGACATGGGGATTGGCTCAGGCCTTATAAGCAGTCCGGGCCTGAGTTAGGACACCATTACTGCGGTAAATATAGCGGCAGCCTGCAGTTTCGTGCCAGCCTGCAGACTTGCCCGGCAGCCAGTGTGAGCTGATTTAAGCCAGTCCAGTTTCAGCAAGGCCACCGGATGTGCAGGAAATCATATTTTAGGAAATAATAATATGTTATAGCCGTAAAAATAGTTGCCTTGTTTAAATTTCTTCAAATTTCTGTGCCTGTCATTCATGCACTTATTTAAACTTGTTAGTAAAATTTAAGTCCTTAGTGTTTAATTGATGTAAAGTATATATGCTCTTTTGCTGTTATTTTAACTATTGGTGTATCAATGTGCCAATCTGGAGTTACACTGTATACAAAATTGTAGCTTTGAAAGTAAATTATGCTGTATGGAATATAAAATGAACGTTAATGTAATTCAAGAATTTAGTCCGTTTGCAAGTAACAATGAAGGAACTGAGTCCATTTGTTAGCAGCCAAATAGATAATAGAATATAATGTTAGAAGCTGAATAAATCTCCAGCCAAGGTGTGCAATAAAAGAGACAGACAAACGTACAGGCGAGCGAGTGTGTGTCAGCACGTGTCACGGCTCCATGGTCAGGAGTCACTAACGAATTCGGTGTCACTTGTGCGACACCCCCGCCCTCGCCACTCTCCGCTTGTCACGTTGCTTCATCCTGCGTCTAAGAACTCTCACCTGTGACTGCAGCACCTGTGCCGACCTTGACTGAGGATTGTCAGCATCACCGTGAATAGATGAGAGGGTTGGGGGGGGGCTAAATGATGTATAACCCATTTCCAGCCATCTGGAGGCGATAAACTAAAAACATATGTTATGCAATTCATATCCTTGTTGAAAATAACAGCTTGAAGTATATTCTCGGCTGGAAATGCGCGTTGGAATGCGTTCAGCAGAAGTTTACATTGGAAAGCCGCATATTTTATAACAATCGTGCAGCGCGAGGATTTAATCGCAAACTCGTCAGTTTTATAGTTGTGTGCATTTTTGTTTCACATTAAAATAATCTTATAAATAAAACAGCATATTATTTACCACTGCAACTATCGAATTTTGATTAGTACTACAATGCCTTACTGCAAAGAAACGTAAAACGTTTTTTTTTTTTTTTCCATCTTACTATTTTTGCAGTCTTACATTAAAGGCTTTGTCATTTCTGTAATTGAAACATTTTATTCTTTCGGGTTTGGTTTGCCCTTTACGTACAACATTATCCCTGAATAACGAGCAGGTCACCACCTCTCTCCTCGCTTCTCTTCCTTTCTTTTCAAAATCGGCTGAAATTGTGCAAATGAAGAAGACGACGGATCAGACGGATGGATTACAAGCTGCTCCGCCGGAGAGGTCACAGGAGAAATGTCGCAGGAGACGCAGGGACGCCGCTCACAGGAACACGCTGTCATTGTCTCTAAATGAGGAAGATTCGCCGGATTTGGCAGAGAATAAGCCGTAGAATAAATCCCTGCAGCGGTCAGAGCTTCACTTAGTGCCGCGAGATTTTCCATTATCTGGATACACTTCATAGCTACATAAACCGAAGATCATGAAATAGAATCGTATTCATATTATTATATAAAATTTATTTTCACATTCACTCAATTATTATTATTATTATTATTATCATAATTATTTTATTATTATTATATGCAGAAAAATTTATCAAATTGAAATGTTCAACTAATAATTTAATGTTTTGGTTTAAATGGTGCATAGCATCATCGCGAGGCAAAACGTAAAACAAAACTGTGTTTAAACATTACTAAAAAAAAAAAAAAAAAACTTGCATCAACAATCACACAAAGTGCACAAAATGAGTTGCCTTTACTGCGACTCGCAGAAATGTCACCCCACAGCGGAGCAGGTGAGCAGTGAAGCTGGTGGGGCAGCGTTTTGGCCCGCGGACCGACGCGGGAGCGCGCGGCACCGCGCCAGCAGCATCGCGCTTGACTGCGCTGGGAGGCACGCGCGATCTTTATACACAAATGAAATTGCAGTTAGCACAAATGTCAATACCCAGCAAACACATATCAGATAATGGGGCTGATGAAGGGTCATATAAATTACAAGTTCTGCAGATCATAGAAATAATCCAGTATATTTGTTAAGAATATTAATCGACAGTATAGTGCTGGAATGTGACAGTCTCACAAAAGAGAATGCAAGTAGACCGATTTGACCGCCGGGTCAAACCAGGACTATGCAGCTGCTTATTTAGCCTGCTATTGTAACAGGCATCGTTTTCTGCGTGTCTGCTAGTTTTCTGGCCTTTTTCTTTTGATTACACTCTGATTTTTATGAATACTGTCATTAACATGGCTGAAGCCATCTGTGCTGTTTCAGTGTTGGAGTCATAGACTATAACTGCATGCACTTTTGTCAGTTTGTATAGCTGAATGTTTACCCTTGCAGTTCAAGGTAGGTTGCATCTTGGGAAATGACATTTCAGTCCTACGTTCTGACCCGATTGAACCTCAGAGTCACGCGTTTGTTCCCATCTGTTTTACAGCGTCATTGAATTAGATTGTTTGTCTCATCCAAATGGCCCAATGTTGCAGCACGAGCGTGAGCTCGAGTGCTGTTGCAGATTTTTTTTTTTTTTTTTCCAACATGTTTCATTATTCGACGAATTAAAAACAGTTGAGGTTCCATCAAGCCTCCTGTCAGGTGCCCTGGCGTCTGCATCGTCCTGCTGTCCCTTGGTTTGGTTTGTCTTTGAAGGATTCGTTTAGTGTACGAAGGGCAGCGGCAAAGCTGGGAGTCGGTGGAAATTAACTGTGCGCCGGTTGGCGTTCCAGTCTGCAGGCCTTCCGTTTCCTCAGCAGGACAGTGTGCCTCGGCAGGAGAACTATGGCGGAGGCGTGCACAGGAGGAGCTGGCCGAGGAACGGTAACGCAGACGGGACGGCGCAGACAGCGTGCAAGCTGTGAGCAGCTGGGGAAAGGAGAGCACTGGCCAAAGTTTGGGCCTACGTGCCAGCAGCACACTTCTCACTGCGAAGGTGGACGTGCCTGCATTTCGTATTCCTCTGAGTCGTTCAACATGTGTTACTTTTTACTCAGTTTTGTTGTGTTGCCTTTGTGGTTTGGACAACAACTGCGTTTAACACAGTAGTCCTGGCCAGGTTTATGCACAGCATATGGTTAGAAGACGTTCATTTTTCTGACATTGTTGCACATTTCTACGTTACTTTAGATGCTGATATAAATAATTCACTGATTCACGATTTCACAGCATTTGTTGCCTTGAAAATACAAACATCCCTTGCTAAATGTTCTGGCGTAATAATTCTGAATATCTAAATCTCTGTTTAAAAAAGTTTACTTAAAATTTTATCAGCATACAACATAAATTTTTTAATAGCAATTTCACAATTAGCATTTTGTTGCTTAATGGGCCCTAAATTTATGCTAGATCTAAAAATAAAAATTTTCTTCTCTTCGGAAAGTTTGACTAAATTTACTTCACCAGTTTAGCCTGTTTGACGTTTGCGCTTGTCCCTATCAGCACTATTTGTGCACTTTAAATCTGAGGTATTTTAGTCTGCACATCCTGTATTCCTCAAATCCCGTTATTTAAATCACATTTGCCAACTGGGGGTCTTTACGTACAGTCAGAGCCCCAACCTTCCTGGTATAGACAAACCTGCCTAAGGTTTCCTGCTTTCTTGACAGCATCTCTCCACACAGCTTGGTGTCTCATCAGCCTCCGTTCAGGTGCAGCGAGGCAAATTGCAGATCACAGATTTGAGCTGCATCCTGCACCAGTTGTTGCTGATTTTGAATGCCAGTTTCCATCCCTATTGTGGACTGCAGGATGTCATCAGTTTCCCATCATGCACCACTTGCTGACAGCTCTTTCATGTTGACGTTGGTGGAGTGCTGATTTTGTCTTCATTTCCTTCGCCTAGTTCTTAGGCAGTCAACTCCAGTCAAAGCTTGGTAGCCGTCTCACAGTATCTATCTAGAATATTTTGATTTATTTTGACAGCTGTCAAAATACATATACACAGAACACAGAATTTCTACCTGAGCATTTACTTTTCTCACAATTTATCAATGTATTCATTTATAGTAGATGTGAATAGTATGGCTGTCTAGATCAGCTTCAAACACATGTTGAAATGATTTTATGATTTCCTTGCATATATGACATATTCACATGTAAATGTACTGAGCAGCTCCTGTGCTGATGCCAGTGTGCATGTTTAAATAGCCATTTCAAACTGAGTGACAGTGCCCAGACACCCAGGCCCCACCCCCCACCCTCTATCTAACATAATCCGAGTGACCAGAAGCTGACCCATCCATCAACCTCCTTGCCACCCCAGCTCAGCTTTGACTCTCGTCTTGAGTGACATCGGCAAGAAGTTAGGCAACACAGACAGAGAGCCTTATTCCACAACGATCTACAAATAGCATACCGTCACGGCACTAAACCGTTACAGATGACGCAGGAGAAGCGGCAGTTCTGGCTCCGGTCTGGCGCTTGCGAGGCGGTGGAACATTGCGCCGTGAAATTCGCATTTTCTCGTGCGCAGACCATGCGTCTCCGCGACTTGACGTGATCTTAATAACCATGTCGGCCCTGCTTCTCCTCAAGTTATTTTCTTATTAAACTAAACCGAACCTTCTTCGTCTTGGGGGACTTGCAAAGTGCCCCCCTAATCATTCTTCCCAGCTACTCCCTCTGTACCCACCCCCCCAAACAGTGCGCTTGAGGCCACAGCAGATGACAAATGAAACAGAAAAATTTAGCACTTGCAAGTAATCAAAGGGGTACAAATTCCTTTGGGGAGTCTCATATGTCAGGAATGCTGGACAAGGGGAGGTTCCCGAAGGGCTGTGCTCCCGGCCCCCCCCTCGGTGCAGTGTTTGTTCTGGAAGCAGTTCAGGTTCAGGGAAACGGCTACAAAAATAAACAAAGGTCAAAGGTGTCATGAAAAGCTGCAACAGGTGATGGGCGACTCGTGGAATACTTAGGGTTTCCTGTGTGTGCGTGTGTGTGTGTGTGTGTGTGTGTGTGTGTGTGTGTGTGCACGTGTGTGTGTGTGCACGTGTGAGTGTGATTTTTATGTATACCTTCTCATTCTGGACACCCTATTTTTATTTATTTTATTTTATTTATTATTGTTTAGCAATAATGCATTAATATCCTGCTTTTATTTCCTTCATTTTCTTGTTTAGCAGGTATGTTTATCCCTGGCTATGTATTTTAATCAACTTATTCAGGTTAGACATCTTCCTCGAGGGTTCTCGGTGGGACCTCACATAACTCTCTGGCTACAACACTGGTTCTTTTCCTAAGATGTATAATCCTTATTGGCACAGAGCCTAAAATACGATTGAGTTCCTTTACCTATTTGAGCTTCTTACTCCATGCACACATTTTATTTGTTCTCCATGTTCCTTACATCCCTAAAGAAAGGAATCTGAAGTTTTTCCCCTAGGTACTCTGAGCTGTAATCCAGCCATTTCGGAATTGTACACATTTCAAAACTTGTGGTTCTTTTTAGGTGTAAATTTTAAGCTTCTTGTTAGCACTGGAATTCTTTTTTTTTTTCAGGTATTACATGCAGTGGGTGACAGAAATAGCTTTCAGGCACCATGTTTGTACCATACTGATTGTCTGTTTGACATCCACGTGTTCTGTTCCCACAGGTTAAACGTCAGCTACAGCAGTGGGGGCTTGCACCTACCACGCACGCTTCAACTCCACACAGATTTTCCATCACCACATCATCTATTAACTTAAACATAAATGACATCTGGCAGGGGGCTAATATAGTTCTTCTGATACCTTGCAAAAGGTGATTGATTGGATCATTCCCTGGCAACACTGAGAGAACCAGGGGACCCATAATGCATAGCTTTGTAGTTTTTAAGCATAAATCTAAACACTTATGCTGCTATAGCAAATGAGTTGTGGATCGTACAGGAAACACATCTATGGATACCCATGATCCTCTACTTTCTGCCCGCTATCAGCTAACCAAACCTTTAAATGTTTAATTACTCCTGTATATTTTTAATCGGTCCATCACTTGCTTTACTCTGTGTTTGTACTCATTTCATTTTTAAAGCTGTAAAGGGGTGCAGCATAAAAGTCACCCTAAATCACAGCTACACATGCTGCATTAACAGAGCCAGTGAATGTGGCATCTTGGCATGAGTGTAGTGACACTGTGTAAATACACGTTGAGGGGATCTCAAGTTAGTTAAGGTGAAATTGAGTGTGCAGAGATGCGGTAAGTAAAGCCGTGAAAGCCGAAGCACGATGGGAACAAAAAGGTCAGTGTCCACTTACCCAGAAGGCCCCAAGAGAGGCAGCAATCCTGCTGCTACTCACACCCCCATCACATCATCTCAACTGAGTGGTTTACCTTCATGTTCATGTCCCAAATGCCCCCAACCTGAGCCTGGCGCACCCCCTTTCGTAGGCTGGCACTGCAGCGCCTCTGTGCTGAAGGGGGAAGAAGATGGCACCGCGACCATAGCAGGCAGCGAGCCAGGTGTGGCATGTGAAGTCATAATGCACACCACACATCTTCACCTGAAGCCACCTGATGGCTCAGTGAGTAGAGCGTCGAGTGGGGATGCGGTAGTCTGCCAGTTTGGACAAATTCCTTGTATGTGACTCACATACTTGGCTATATAACCTGATTCCCTTCATGTATAAGATACAAAAACTAAGAGAATTGCAGATGCACTCCCCACTCCATAGTAACTTGTCTTCATTAATGTGAGTATGAAGGATCAGTCATTTCCTTTGCAGTTGACAGTGTACCTTCATGGCAATGTTCTGAGTGTTTCTATGGCATGTAATTTATGCATTTATCGAACACTTTCACCAGACTCTCTTGCATAACATACACTTTTGTCCATTAAACTAGAAGCAACGCAAGCTAAGTGCCATACATTCTGTATGAACGTAGATTATTATTTATATAAGTGTGCATTTGCTGATATATGGTCAGAAGTTAAAACATAAAACCTAGTGGAAGTGTAGGGCTTTGAAAAGTAGGTTTAGAACTATTTTTATCTGCTCTTGTTAAATGCAGAAAGTTCATACCACTAGTCAATTTATTTTTATGTTTTGCTTTTGTTAAAAATCTAGTTTTAAAGGCTTTGTGCAAGTTGACCTCATTAGAAAGGTCCATCTGTGTGTGAGTGTGTGAGGCGCCCTTTGAACCACATTGGGTTCCAGCACGGTGCTGGTGAAACTGCAACATTTCACAGTCTGTTTAAGCAGCGTGCACAAACACAGGACCCGCTCGGCCTTAACGGCTCGGTAAATGTGTCTAAACTTCCTTGACTTTTCCTCACAGCTCCTTTACGCTTCTTTATCTTTTCTCCAAAGACAGCAAACTTGTTCAAAGAAGATGGAAAGATTGAGGTCGTGAGTTCGGCCTCTTTTATAATTTGTTTCTTTCGTTGCTTAGCTTTCCGTCCACACCGCACGTACCGTGGACACTACATCGCTAAATGGGATTTTTATTATTAAAGTGAAGCAGGGATGTCTGGCAGGCTTCCCAGATGAAAAGGACCTTTGTAACTCATCAGGTGTTATCCAGAAACAAATGCTGGACCCTACCTCAATTGTTTCATACTCCATTAAATATATTGTGCTTGGCTTATCTGACAGGGTTAAACAAATGTAAAAGCTAGAGTAAAAAATGTATTATAAAGAATGCTACTACTGTATATATATAAAAGATGCAGCCATACATATGAGTGGATACATTTTGTAAATGCTGTATTAAACCTGCAAGATTGATGCGCACTGCTTTGAAGTCAAGCCTTGGAATCCATATCTGATTTCTCCACAGATACTCTGGGTACATTGACTTGCGCAACAAACCCTGCTCTGATAAGGCAGAGCTGGAAATCAACAGGCACCTGTTAGCATCTCACTGCAACAGGACTGCTTTGATACAAAAATGTGGAAATTAGTCTTTGCGTAAGTGCATCCGCGTCAAACAAATCGTAGGATGAGCACTGAGACCGTCTGCATTAGATGTGTCAAACCTGATAACCATTAAAAGATCAGAGCCATAGACTGGTGCTTCCTCCGTACATCACTAAGTCAAACTCCAGTGATGCATTAACCACGTTAAAAAATGCAATTCCTGCATTTTTTTTCCTTTTTTAGATTGATTTCTGGTAGCCTTTTAAACTGGCAAAAAATGTTTTTCAGTAATTTAAAGAAAATACCACTGTCTTGACATTAATTAATTGATTAGTGTTTGTGTTGCCTTTACTTTTCCAGAAATTATTCCTGTGGGATGATCTACCATTCATTTCTGCTCAAACTGGAAACAGAAAAATAGGAACACTATTTTAATTTCTTTTGACATGAATGTTTGGAAATTAAGAATCCTGGAGAGTAATTATAAATATTCACAAAACGTTCAATCAGCTGTCGTTGTGAGCAATTAAATAAAAAACGACCTCTTGAAAGCTGAAACGTATGAATGCTAAACTCAGCAAACCATCACACTGTGCAATTAAAATAAAATTAGTGAACAGCATGATTTTAAGCTTATTTTAATAGCTTTTAAACCAGCAAATAAGATGCTAATGGCTTCGTACCTAAGCAGGATATGGTAATTAGCGTACCCCTTTTTCAAGATAAATCTTTTTGCTCTGTGTTGAAGGCAGCACCTGTATGTAGCAGGATGTGAAACTATAAGCATCACAGCTAAACATTCTTTCTGCTGTTAAATTACCCTTTTTTTCTAGGTGGGAACATGTTTACATTTTCGAGCAAAATTATTTTCAATAGATTTGAGGGGAATGTAGAAACATGGTGGCTTTCTATATGCTGTCAAGATCAGTAACTGAATTTATGAACTTAAATCTACAAACCACTACAACTGTGATTCCAAAGACACCTTCAGATGGTTTGCCACCATTCCATAAAGGAAACAATAGCATGGCATAGTCACGGAAAAATGGATTATAGGGCAAAGTCATAGACAATGACAGTATAATTACAATACACAGGGCTGCACATTACTCACTGAAATCACTCCATGTGTTTGCGATCAATACTGATGAAAAAAACTCTAAAATATGCACCTCACACCCTAGATCTCATGTCAGCCTCTGCTCTTCCATTGAGCTTTACAGTGTTGCCTTGTGACACAGAATCTCAAAAGCACATACTGTCCAAAACTGGTTATCCATTAATTTCAACTGAAATAAACAAAGAGATTTTACAATCAGTGCTGTACTGTGTTGCTGGAAGAAAGCTGGTTATGGTTTGTTTGAGTCCAGACGCAAACATTTGAACATGTTGCGATTGAAGAACCATATTGTGCAGCCCCTGTGTTATATCACGTCTCTACGCTTTGCATCGGTCTCTTCCACACGCTTCTCCTCCAAGCTCTCCAAGCGCAGCATCCGCGCTGCATTTCAAGCATATCTGGAGAGGAAGCAGGTTTTCACAGCGCCGCATTTGGGGCTTGCATAAGTAAAACAGCAGAAGCGTGTGAAGATGTTCCACGGCATGTGGGGCACACGTTTAGCACTGCACACAATCCCCGGTGACAGTAAACAGATGTTTGAGGTGCTTGCAAGGCTGGCTTTGCAAAGGAAATGTATCCCAAATGACAACAGACAGCCTGAGCCTTGTACTGATGTGGAGGTAATCGCATGATTAGGAGAAGCTCACACACCTGTGTGCTGTTTTTTCTCCTTTAGTTTTTTTTGCCAACATTATCATGCACGCTATGGAACATACTCTCTTGTGTTCCATTGGTCTTTAAAATTAAACCTTTAAATGGATACCGTTGCACAAATGTTTGGCAGTTATTTCCTACGGCAAATCATGAAGCTAATTGCCAATGTACGTACATTTGAACTGATGCCTTAAACTGTTAACTTGTAAACAGATTGCCGTTTGGTTATCCTGATCAGAAAATCTCGTGACACCAATGCAAAAGCAATACAGACAAAAGAACAACTTTAATTCACCCGATATATTATGTTTATTGCACATATGGGCCACAAGCTAAATAACTTTTAAAAATTATTGCGGTCCTTTAAAAGAGGTTTGTAATATTTTTGTAAACAAATTGATCAGCATTTTAAAAGTTTCTTTATTTTTTATTCAAAAGCAATTATTTTCCTGGTGTTTAAAGAAGAAAATAAACAACACAGAAACACAGCAGAAAACCTAAAAAATACATTTAAGTAAAAACTAATCCAAGCACATAAACATAGTCACACAGCCCTGCAAGTAGACAGGCTAAATGGGTCTAAAAAATTGAGCAGACAATCTAACGATATAGCCATATCTCTTGCTTAATCATCTTAATTATTTCATAATTAATTATTTTCATAATGTCTTAAATGTGTTATAAGAGCTAACTTTCAAAAGCTATGAGCAAACAAGCACTGGCCTTAGTACTGAACCCTGTGGAACATAAGAATCAACTGTTTTGCCCTTGGGTTTATTTGTTTAAAAGCTCTAAATAATCAAGCTCCACCTGATATTGCTGACCTTTTACAGAAGTATATTCCGATGCACTTACTTAGGTCTGCTGATAAGTTTTTCCTGACGGTTCCAAAGTCTAGGATGAAGACTCGAGGTAATCGTGCTTTCTCAGTGGTTGCACCAAGACTCTGGAATGAACTACCTCTGGACATTCGACAGGCTCCAAGTCTTCCTAGTTTTAAATCTTTTCTTAAGTCTTTTCTGTTTTCTTTGGCATTTAATAGTGTTTGATGATGGCATTTTAATTTCCGTTTTAATTAATTTATTATTATTTACTATTTAGTGTTTTACCTTGTTTTATTTTATTTTAAATTTATTTTTATTCCTTCATCTATTGTCTGTTTGTGGTTTGTGTTTTAGATATTGTACAGCACTTTGGTCAACTCTGTTGTGTTATAATGTGCTTTATAAATAAATTTGACTTGACTTTGACTTGGGTCATAGAGAGCATAACAAAAGTGACATTGACAATTATGATTAAATATTAAAACAATTTTCCTTTTTTTATTTCATTGACAAATAGAAAACACAGTCTCCTTGGAATAATATAATGATCCGTTAGACCAACACATCTCTGACAATTTTAAAAACAAATGATATCAACTAACATGTAACATAAGTGCCATTTAAGTATAGCTGTCTAAGGTAAACATGACGGTTTCACTCTTTTGTGATACACTGTGGACTGGTTTTGCAGGGCAGGATGGTGCTTTTTCAGCATTTAGCCTAACTGCAGCAGAGTTGAGACCCATGCTAAGAGTCTGCAGGCCTTTCATTATGCCATGTTTCTGAAAGTGGAAAGGGCAGAGGGACCCAAGCAGAATAATGCAAAACACATGGGCTCCAAGAGAAAGACTTCATCACCAACATCAATTTAGTAAGTGGCAGCACAGGGCTCATTTGTGTGAAGTCAAAAGAGGGGAAGCAGGACAACCAGCCAAAAAAAGGCCAAGTGGTACTGCCAGCATGTGTCGAACTGAAAAAGAGACCAGAATCTTATCAAGCTTAGCAGAGAAAAGAGTTTTTTTTATTCACAAAGGTTCTACATAAAAGAGATGAAAAGACTAAGATTTCGCAACAAATTAGGCAGAAAAAATATATATTTTTGCTACTTTCAACACAGGGATTTAAGACGAAAAAGGCCTAAAGGTTCCCATGGCAACTTGTAATCAAATTGTCCTCCGAAGACTGGACATTGAGAACTGAATTGCATTGTCTAGGTTCAGGAGCACAAGTACCGTCTGTCATTAAGACTTAATGATTTGGTGGCACCCTTTCACAGCCCATCTGTAACTAGGTCTTGCTCAACACCCAGAACACACTGCAAAGTCTGTGTCCGTTAATTATTTTGCATGTGCACACCGAGAGGAATGGGAATGATCCATTCATGCATTCTTCATGTTTCAAAACAATTAAACAATTGTTGAGGAAATTAATATCTAGACTATGGAGTTCCCTTTATATCGTTGCTGTTTATTAGGCCAAATGTGTTATTTACAAGGGGGGATGTTCATGTCACCCACTGGATGAATTAAAAATATCCAATGGTGTTGGATCATTGTTCTGTTCTGTTCTGCAGAAAAGGAAAAAAAGAAAACCCCACCTCCCGGGTGCTGGACGAGGCTGCCCACCACTCTCCCCAGGGCGATGGGTTAAATTCACAAAACCAATATCGATGTAACACGTATGTAAAATGTTGTAAGTCACTTTGGATAAAAGCGTCTGCTGAATGAAAGGACGTAAATAATAAATGAGGCATATTCATGTCGACCTACTCATGACATATCGCTCCACGCTCTGGCTTTCCTCACAGAGCTGTGGAAAGCACACACAAAGCGATAAGATCATTGGCCTTTACCCATGAAGGCAGTGGCTTTAGACTGGGGGGGACCAGTGGAACTGATTACCTGGGGCCCCCAACCCTGGGGAAGGCCCTCCAGCAGCCTTAGAGGGGGTGTAGAGTACAGTTGCACAGAGCCCAGAATTTGGTACACCCCTGCATGAAGGACACAGCTGTAGTTTCCAGTTACCATGGAGATGTAGGTCTTGTTGAGGCAGGGAAGGGAAACCCTGGAGGGTGTCAGTAGGTTATGGATATTGGGATTTGCTGAGTCACTCAACACAGCCCCTCCCACAATTCCCCCACAGCTCGTTAAGTTGGTCTCTATCTGGCAGGTTTTTACTCAGAGACCTCGACTTAAAAATATATGTCAGATCAACAGCTGTTACAGTCATTGTCAGAGAAACCAGTCGTCCAAAAGCCGAAAATCAGCACTTGCCTGGGTGGGGGTGGGGGGGTTGCTGTTGGATGGTATTACAGGAATCCCTTCTGGCAGGATGTGCCTTTAAACACGCCATACCTTTGATTTAGGAAGAGTTCCAGTACGCCTGACTGTGTGGGAGTGTAGTTAATTATAAACTGTAAATAAACACTAATTTAGTGAATCATGACAGCAGGTACCATAGAGGGTATTGGAACAGTGCTTGAAGATAAGTCACAGAACTTGACCAAAGTGTTCAATGGTTCAAGTCCTCGGAGGTCTCTTCTCATGTGAAGCCACATTCAGCTTACATCTTCTCACAACCTCTGGTGCACTTCACAGTAATTTGTTTATGTCTCTGTGCCTTCTCTGGCTTCATTACTTGGCATTCTGTATGTGTACATATTGGATAAAGCAATCTGGTAACATCTGTTTTTACGTTGCTTTTATGTGTTTTTTTTCCAATGTCCATGTGCTTTATTTGCAGGCACAAGTGAGCGCGCCCTATAGACCTGTCACACACATTTATCATTAGTTTATCAGCTCCATTGCAAAAGTACAAAAATAAAATTTAAAGACCGTAAATTCAGTTGAGACAATAATAAACAGAAATTCCACAAGTATCTTTTTGGGGACAAAATTATTAGACATTTAAAATTATGGCCGCTTGGCACCTTTAACCAACAGTGGCTTTGATATTAAGCCTGCGCGTGTGACTGGCAGCTAATATGTTTACTGGATAATCATCCGCACCTCGATTAGCGGGCAGGCACACCTTAATGATTTGTGGTTAATATTTAAAGGAAATATTGCTGAAGTTGAGGATAAAAAGCACACTCTGTTAGTGTCAGCCCTATGTCAGCGGTTTGCCTTTTTCCTGATACCAACATTAAAATTGATGACACCACCTGCCTTGATAGCGCTTCAATAAAATTAGCAAAGTTGTGTCCTGTTCACTAATGACTGTTAAAGAATCACTAAAATGCCACCTGTATTTAATGAGCCATTTCAGTAGTCTTTTAAAATGTAAATTCAATTTATTCATATTAACCAAAAAAGACTTGTTTGATATTTACTATTCACATATTGAAGGGTAATGTAAATCTTGGTGTAACATTCTGGGCGAAGGAGGGGAAAGGCAAGGTCTAATGTGCACAAAGGGAAGTTTATTTGGAGTCCAAACAGGATAACACTGGTCAAAACCACTATAGATACAACAACTAGGGCTACAGCAAACAACAACCAACAAATAACTAAGAAGGAAACAAGGCACAAGTGGGGGCTACTGATAGAATTAACGAGACAATTAGCACAAAGGAATTGGAGAAACTAGTGGACACTCGAGGGACTGACAGGAACATATCCTGACATTTGGTCCGAAAAAAAATTTAGAATTCAGTCACAAGAAATAATTCTTGTTGCAGCAGTGTTCTGGATTATATCTGCAGTTAGTTTATCAAATAATTTGTCATATAAAAACCAGATATGCCACTCGTTTTAACACGTAGATTGCTGCCAGACCCACAATATAAAATAATATTAAAACAATGAGAATGTATAATGTCCCCACTGCCTATATGGATTTTACACTTTCTGTCAGAATATTGTTATGACTTGCTCTAGGGTCAGGTCTGGTTCCTGTCTCATTTTCAGTCTTTATGTTTCAGCAATATGACTACTACATAACTACAGAGGCATAAAGTTGATCAGCCACACTATGAACCTAGGCTGAGACGTGAGGTGACAATCAGTGAGCAGCAATATGGGTTCATGCCAAGAATAAGTACCACAGATGCAATGTTTGCTTTGAGAATGTTGATGGTCAGAAGGAGCTGCACTGTGTGTTTGTGCATTTAGAAAAAGCATATGACAGAGTGCCAAGAGAGGAGCTGTGGTGCTGTATGAGGAAGTCATGAGTAGCAGAGAAGTATGTGAGGGTGGTAGAGGACATCTATGAGGACAGCACGACAGCAGTGAAGTGTGTGGTAGGAATGACGGACTGGTTCAAAGTGGAGGTGGTATTGCATCAAGGATCGGCTCTCAGCCCCTTTTTATTTGCAAATTTGCTGCTGTGATGGACAGGTTGACGGATGAGGTCAGACAGGAGTCACCATGGACTATGATGTTTGCGGATGACATCATGATCTGTAGCGAAAGTAGAGAACAGGTGGAAATTAACTTGGAGAGGTGGAGGTGTGCATTAAAGAGAAGGGGAATGTTAGTCAGAAGGAGCAAGACAGAGTACATGTGATTGACACATAGATTGGACAGGACACATAGATTGGACAGGATTAAAAATGAACATATTAGGGGGACAGCACAGGTAGGACGGTTTGAAGACAAAGTGAGAGAGGCAAGACTTAGATGGTTTGGACACGTGCAGAGGACGGATACAGAGTATATAGGGAAAAGAAGGTGAGGATGGAGCTGCCAGACAGGAGGAGAAGAGGAGGCCAAAGAGGAGGTTCATGGACGTAGTGAGGGAGGACATGAGAGAGGTTGGGGTGACAGAGGAGGCTGCAGAGAACAGGTTGGTATGGAGAAGGATGATCCACTGTGGAGACCCCTAAAGGGAGCAGCTGAAAGAGGAGGAAGAAGAAGAAGAAGATGTTTCAGCAATATGACTATTTTTAACAATGCAGGGACTGTTCCAGGCAGCCAATTTCATGTAATTTATCACTGCTGGGGCTAATTATGTCACACTTTGTTGACTATGATTTAAAATCAGGTGTTGAATTAAAGATTCCTCTTTTAGGTAATAAGAGTGTTCTGTCACTTACTGTGTCACATTTTTACGTATATTGAAGGCTTATGAAAAATGGTGGTGTGAATAAATTCTCACACTATAATATTAATAATTCCTTGTACGTTCCGCAAGTAGTCTGGTGTATTTATTGTACACTTCACTGATGTTAAGAAGGCGTCCTCTTTACGATGAGTGTCAGTAATGAAAATGTCCATTTGAATGCTGAGACATTTATTTGTATTCTCCCTGTTTCCTATTTTAATAAAATGCTTCCCTGTTGCTTGTGAGTGAGTACAGCCAGCAAAGTAATTCAACAGTGATTTGGATACCTTACAACCGAGCCAAATTAAGTTGCCTTTGTGTTCATTTACATAATAATTCTTAGTAAAGTCCCTGCATAATTAGAAATTGCAGTGCTGGCAAATAATTGTCAAACTCATAATAATTTTCCCTTCACGCAGTAAATGTGATCCAGTACTTATTTACTAGTTCCTCTGTTTATGTAGGCATCATTTCACTATATTTAGAGCAAAATTCCTTATACTTTTAGCAGCAGTCTGGATAAACATTTATTTTTTGCCTGGTTTGAATATAAATAATAAATTTCAGGCACAAGCTTTCCAACCTTTCAGATGAAGATACGACAAATACGAGAAAAGATCTTCTTTAAGCATCTAAAAACAAGAGATCCTGTAACATTACGCTTTAAATCCAGTTTACTTGTCATGTTGTGTGCCTGGGCTGTCATCGTCACCAAGCCTGATCAAAACGGTTGCCGCAGCAGTGGCAGCTGACCGATTAACGCCTATTTGTAAGATGAGTACAGAAGGAGGTGTTCTCTGTTGCCTAATGTTCGCAACCAAAACACATCATGTTGACACTTACAGCCAAACCTGTAGAGACAAGGGCTGTGTGCTCTGTGTCAGGTTTCTGTGAGGGGTGCACTGCTTGTTTTTCTGTCTCTCTCTCTCTCCCTCTCACAGCGTATTTTAACCCTTCAACTATGAGAGAGAAATTTTGGGAATTAATAATAATAATAATAATAATAATAATAATAATCCCAAAAGCTCTAGTCCTAACCTGCTATTTATAAAATGTTCTTGGTGCTCATTTTGGCTGTGCGACAGTTGCTTCCTCCCACCGGTAATTTATCAAGGTACCTAATGACCCCGTGCATCATTTTGGAAGCGGCAGCCCGGCGCAATCCCATTTATTTTTATTCTTGTCGCCGAGACGCTTTGAACGCCAGCGATGGCGAACGCGGGCAAGAACATGACGACGGTTTAAGGCCATTAAACGGTCTGGGGAAGATCAGGCAGGCGAGAGGAGCGTGTAATGTATGTGGGTTTTATTTAGCTGTCCCGTTTGTTCCACCCTAATTACTGCAACGTTGCATTAGCAAATGGCTAAAAAAAGGACCAAGTTCTGTATGACTCAAAATAAAAAATAACTTCGGGAAAATAAAGTACAGTTTTTTTTATCGTAGGTACCTTGCCCAGGGGTATACTTTGGTCGTGTTTTTAGAGTTGGAAATGCAAAAGAAAACCCCTAATATTTTTTGTTTAATGTTGCAGTACCCCTAAGTAGAGTTCAATCAATAATATTTGAAAAGAATATCTTTTTCACTGCAACAGTTCCATCTGTTTACAATACAGGGCTGTAAGACACATTTATCACACAATGCTGATATGCACCTAATAATGCAGTGAAAAATATTATTTGAATAACTCTGGGAAAACATTCCTGTCTCCAGCAATAATAATAATTCATAACTGTTGTGTGTGTGTGTTTGTGTGTGTGTGCGCGTGCGCGTGCATGTGTGTGTACGTGTGCTCTCTCATGGACTCATGGACTGGTATCCCTACAATGTTGTACCACGCCTTAGACCCTGTGGTGCCTGGACCAGGTATTAGACCTTCCTGCAACCCTAAGTGGGGGCTTTGGTGAAATGAACGAGTCTAAACTGTGTCACATCCATC
This sequence comes from Chitala chitala, assembly GCA_025773905.1. Classification (NCBI taxonomy): domain Eukaryota; kingdom Metazoa; phylum Chordata; class Actinopteri; order Osteoglossiformes; family Notopteridae; genus Chitala; species Chitala chitala. The sequence goes on along the minus strand of JABJVR010047504.1, from coordinate 7,507 downwards.
AGAGTCACGCTAAAGGATGTCAAGTTTCAGCATCGCTCCCAGACTCACCATCCCACACGTCAAAATGTTAAACGTCTTTTAGACAGATTTACTCAGACAGCAGCCAATAAGTCAGCACTACCTCAGACAGGTACAAATTTGATTGGAGCAGCTGGAGGTTGTTTGTAACTCAGCAGGAAGTTCTGCGCTGTGCTGAGCTGTGTGCTGGCGTTGCACTCTGCAATCTGCAATAGAGAGAGAGAGAGAGAGAGAGAGAGAGAGAGAGAGAGAGAGAGAAAAGGTCCAAATGTCGCACAAGCTTTTTCTTAGATGCTCATCAGATACTTTAGTGTGTCCAGTTTTATTGGACTCTACCACCTGTGCCAGACCGATTATCTGTCCCAGTTTATTTCAGCACTGTATGACATTCTGCATGTAAACTGTACTCCGTTCTCCCCTCACTGTAAGGTAACAGGCCAATTCATTTCTGTACCATTTATAACCCATAATATAAACATAAACAACTTTGCTGTTGCTGTTACAGAAATTGAAAAACTGTCCATGAATGATTAAAGATTTTTAGAACAGAGACAATGTTCTTTTATTATTTAAAGATACATTGAAATGTAAAGACATTTTTGTACATAAGACAAGTGAGAGAATGTGTGCTTTGAACATTAATTATATGTGCAAACACAGGTAGCACAATTATTTAATGCTGAATTGTACCAGATTATTATAATTATGTATATTTTTTATATGCATAGTGCTTTTTCACATCAGCATTTCTTGTTTCGTTGTTCAGACACAAACCAATTACTTCTTATAGAGTAAACCCCACTGATCCTTATTTGGGACTGGCAGGACTCCACAATGAAACTATATGACAAGAGTACAGCCGGTCAAAATGTCAGTTACTGTGAATAGCTCAGAAGATAATTAACTGATGTCCAAAATCATAAAGTTAACAATGAAACAATCTTATCAACATTTTAAGCAAGATTAGGTATTATTTTTGTCTTGTACAATTTTAGAGAGAAAAAGGAAAAAGAAGAATTTTGGACATCCCAAGAGATCTGAGCTCCCTGACAACTTTTTCCAAAGTCTCAGACCTTAATTAGGTTGCTAGGGCTATGGCTTGTTCACAGTCAGTATTAAGAGAGGCCAAATGATGCAAATTTCAAAGCTTTATAAATGCTCTGACTTGTCAAACCTTGTCGTAACATTCAGCAGCTGTGGGCTCCTCTAGCTAGCTGCCTAGTACTCCGGACATTAAAATAACTGATGCCCACAAAGCAGGAGAAGGCTACAAGAAGGTAGCAAAACATTTTCAGCTAGCTGTTTCCTCAATATGTAACGTAAATTAGAAATGGCAGTTAACAGGAATGAAAAAGGTCAATTTGAGGTGTGAAAGACCAAGAAAACATTTTGAGAGATCTGCTCATAGGACTGGTAAGGCAAACCCAAGTCCCTGTTTGACTGCAATAGACCTTCAGGAAGAGTCAGCAGACTCTGAAGTGATGATGCACTGTTCTCATGTGCAGTGATACCTGCACAAATATGATCTTCATCCACAAAATTTAGCATCAGAATTTTGCAAAGGAACATCTAAATAAGCTTTTTAGAAAAAATTTCATACCAAGCAAATGTATGTTTGTAGAAAAAAAAAATGGTGAAGAATTTCATGAAAAGAGCACAGAGGTGGGTTGGTCATGCTTTGGGCTTGTGTTGCAATCAGTGGCAATGGGGAACATGACAGAGGGAAGAGTGGATTCAGTTATGGTAAATACCTGCAAATTCTGGAACCAAACGTCATTTTTAATCTTCTACATAAAAAAAGCAGGAGATGTGAATATCATGGCTTCTACAACAGGATAATAATCAAAATCCTCCTGAAGAAGTACAAGCTGAAGGTTTTTCCACACAGGTCCTCATAGCTCCCGACCTGAATGTCATCAAAGATGTGTGGAGTAACCACAAAATCAGCAGCTCATGTTCATGCAAGATGGCCCAGGAATCTCACAGAAGTAGAAGTAGAAGCCTCTTGCAAAGATTAATGGACTTTGTCTTCAAATTACAGAACCCAGTTCATATCACCTGTTCTACACTCTGGAAGAAACAGGTGAAGTTATAGGTGAAATTTTATAGACTACAGTGCATGGTGGTGACAGAGAAAAGGAGATGAAAGAAGCTGAACTGAATGTGATAAACAAGGCCGTCCTGAGTAGGTATTAAAGAATAATCTAGTGAAGGTGTTCAATATACAAGGTGGAGAACATGTTAAAATAGCCTCTTAAATGAGGAGATTTAATGGTATCTACAATAAAGGCTGGGGAAGAAGTTGATATTCGATGCCTGATATACAGAATGAACTTTCAAAAAAAAAAAAGAAACCCTGCAGAGTGTGTACGAATATAAGAATGAATAAGCACTATCATGACTAGCAAATAGTCTATGTATGAATGCATATACAACACGCTCTCATACATTCTAATGAATACACTGTAGTTGAGTGTGTGAATTGGTGAAAGTAGTTATCCGAAAGATATAGTTTCCCCAAGCGTGCACAGAAAAACATACACGCATGCGTACGCGCGCCCACACACACACACACACACACACACACACACACACACACTTCCCCCCTGTGCGTGTGTTCATTATTAATCCTTGTCTTATTAATGTGATCGTGTTAATATTGTACATTAAATCTCCTATTGCCGTTACAAGTTACAAGTGAGTAATTACATCAGAGTAATCTTCAAATCACAGCCTTATAATTACATTTAAATACTTAGATTTTTATTTTTTTTTTGTAAATTTCTTTTATATTTCAGTTTAAAGTAATAATCTACTTTAAACCTTTTACAAGTGCGCGGTGGGATCAACCCATGATCTAAAGGGTTCTCTCTTTCCCATTATGCAAAACGTCCTGACTGAGTCCAGGCTGTTTTGGGGGGGTTGTAATTCCCCGATTGTTTTTCTTGCAAGCCTGATCGCTCAGTCCCTTTATCGCCTTTGGAACGCGCGCCGGTTTTGTTTTATAAAAGGACAAGGCGGAGAGGCGCGGCGCAGCGCAGTGGGACCGTGAGCGCTCACGCAGGCTGTGGTGAATGCTAACGAGCTGGGGGCGCGCAGCCGGGTGGGGGCATCGCCAAAACATGAGCGGTCACAGCTTCGGCATTTTCGCATTTCAGGGTGCGCATCTTCAGTGCACGTCGGTTACCTGCTGCCTCCTGCTTTCATTTGTTTACCTCTGACAGTAAATGAAAATAATTTCGCTGAACAATGTGCGTATTTTGTCGTGTGACCTTAAAGTAAAAAGACCTATATGCAAGAGCTCAACTCTGCTGGAACATGCTGGAAATGTGCTTCACTTCAGGAGATGATGATGAAAACGTGGCACAGTAGTAAGGGGAGCATGATGAACTATGAGAGGGTTTGAGTGAAACGCTCATGGACAAGTTATCCAAGGTTAAGTGACACGTTACGTTATATTATGGCTGGATAAATGTAATAGTCTTGCTGTGAACGTGAACAGAAGACTTTAAAAGCATGTGTATTGGCCCTGGGCTAACTACACATAGATATCCACAGAGAAAAACACCACAAAGACTGCTTAAGAAGTTCTTCCACTTTGTTTGTCTTTGTGTCTTGTTTTTACTGCTCTATATATGCCAGTGTGCAGGTATATAAATCTCAAAATCTCGAGTTCCTTCTCTATAGGAGTTTATTTCAAAGCCCGTGTGTGTGTATAAGGCCCTTGTCCCAATATACAACACAACAATGCGACATTGTATTTTGTAATAGCGTCAACTTTAGGGCCAACGCTGACTGATGCATTGAGTGACTGTCCTACATGGGTCTCCAGAGATTTCAGATATAAAGGCATTATCAGTAAAACAGCCGTACATTTTCTCTTAGTTGAATTGCATTGATATTTTTATCATGTTTTTGCTGATGGGATTCTGAGGGCTGCTGGTTTTGCCCTAGATCTTATTTCTATTTGCTGTTATTTATTGTTTATATCTTCTGGAAATTTCTCAGTTAGTGTGGCTTCACCAGGAATAGAGAATTATGAAACACGTACAGTGAGGTCAAAAGCAGTTTTTACATGATGGGGTGATTCTTAAATACATTTAAACTGGAAGTATTATCACTTCACTGTGAAAAGTGAGGGGGGTTACTGATAAGTGTAATCAATGGAACTGAAAAACTCTTTCACACTCTCTCAAACTCCTTTCTCCAGATGAGTAACTTTTCTGTGATGTCATTATACACAAATTTTATCCAACATGTGTCAGACCTCTGCTTCTAATTCCAAATCCATTTAGGCTCCATAACAGATAAATGACTTCATACATTCTTAATAAGAACTTCTGCATTCAACAAGGCTGCCATAAAAAATTGACGATCATGGAACAAATAATGCAGTTCTCGACCTTGGGTGAAATTTGCCTTCCTTCATTTTATGTAATATTAGTTATCGATGTTATGGCTAAACAAATATTAACCTTTGTACGTACCTATACATGCTAGAAATTCTGCTGTCATTAAATATAATCTCATTAAACATTATTGAAAGTGAAATCACTGTCTGTGAATCAGCCTTTGTATCGTGTGTCACACCTGTTGCATTATTTTTTTCACCCTTCCCAGCCCCCGTCATGGTTTGCAGTTTGCAGCATTTCTCCTTCATGTGCTACAGTGTTTAGTGAACCTGTGTAGGTTCAGACCTGCTTTAAAACAGCAGACTCTCACAAGGGTCTTCAGTTGGCAACTGATCAGCCAAGTCCATGTCTCTAACAACTGCATATCCTATTACGTCGTCTTTCAACACTTCTATAATTTTACTCAGTGTCCAACTTTACAACATGTACAGACTGCAATCTTAGCAAGACATTCAAATTTTTTTAACCGGCACATTTTCAGTTTATTTCCAGTTTTTCTGAGGCTTTCAGGTAGCAGTGGCGCCTTGTTCCAGTGCTTCATTAGGTAGGGTGTGCAGAACTCGTTGGTCTGAAATGTATCCGATAAAGGATATCACAGAAAGGGTCGGATGTATCAAAAAGTGTAATAAAACACCTCGTGGCACATTAGTGGAATCTGATGAGACAATTTTCCTTTGCATCCTTTTCTTACAAATGTTTTTTTTTTGTTATGTTGAAGAACTTGTTTTATATTGAGCAATAAAAATCTGTGTTGCTGCTGTTGAAAGCAGAAGAAGAACATGTGAAGATAACTGTATAGAAATACCAATTAACATTCTGTCAGCCAGGACTGGAAATCCTGCAACTTGTGTGTTTACCTGTTGCAGCCCCTTTGAGAAGCAATTTATCTGAACCTTGAATCTTGTACTCAGGTCATTGTGCTCTTTGGGGAAAAAAGAAAAACCTTAAAAATCACTGTTAAGTGAATCTTTGCAACTCGGAGAGAGAAAACAGACTCAGCTGTATTTGGTACAAAATGTGCTTCAGTTTGAGTGGAGAAGAATTCAACCTCCAAGAGAAGGCTGATGGCTAGGACATGAGGTCAATAGTACTCTGGTGGGGATCTGTTGTAGGGGGGTACTTGGGGTTGGTGAAAAATAAGAACACACTGGAATCTACAATAATCAAATAGCACATAAATTCTCAGCACACTGCACATTTTAATCAAATGCCTGTGATATCCCATTTAAGAAGCATGCCGGTATATACCACATTTGTGGCACTGTTGCTATGGAGAACATTGTCACACCAATACAGCTGGATATCAAGATCATGCCCATCAGATTTGTTTGTGAAAACTGCAGTTAGGCCCTGTGTGTTTGGTAGGTTCCCTGATAGGGAACTTCGGAAAGGCAAGGACTGCTTCATCAACACACCAAATGTATTGCTGTGAATAAATTCTAAGTGGGCTGGGATGTTCGTTTAAAGGACGTTGATGGAGTACACTCATTGCATCAATGTTGGCACCACAGCACTACGTGAAGTCCAGCAGGGGTCTCTGAATTAGTCAAAAGCAGAATAAAAACAGCAAGAAGCATGAGGTTAATTAGCGGGACATCCTTTGAGTAGTTTACTCAGGCAGGATGCACAGGCTGCAATGCTCTGCTATGTGAAAGCCTCAACACCTCAAGTTCAGAATCCCTCGTTCTGCAGCGTTCTGTTTAATGACCAAATTAGCCTAGTGCAAAGCCTTTCTGAGAGTGTCGTCAGATATATGGTTAGACAAACCTTTTTCATCAACTACCAAAACTTTATATCAGCAAAACAAATTAGCAACCAATTTGTCATATGACAGTCAAGTGTTCTTGTTTTTATTTGCATTTTAAATTCAAAAGGGTGTATTCATTAGGAGATCCTGTATGCATCGACACCGGGCACTGCTGGTTTTGCCTAAATCATGTAGACTATTCACAAAAAATCAGTGATTTTTTCATATTGGCTGAACCTACCTGAGATTTCAGATGTTTTAGAAAATAAATAAATGAGTTAATGAGTTGACAACAGAAGAACTCCCATGTCTTTGGGAGCAGTGCGGGTCGCCTTGCATGAGCACAGCACAGTTCACCATTAAAGGGCAAAGAAGAGGCTAAAGCTAAACGCAAAGAAATATACAGAAAACATACTGTAATTCTGGCAGAGACCCTTTACTCACACCCTTTTCTTCGGAGCTGCACTCCCAAACAGCTTATCACTGACCACTTGTTCAAATCACATTTGTCCTCATCTCACCATATTTTTGAAGGCAATATACCATATGCTGTAAATGGCATTTATTTATTTTATTGTGAGGTGGAAAATGCCTTATCAGTCGGAAAGTTCCGCAGAAGGTACGGCTGAATTCCCGCTCGCTTCTGCTGCTCTCCGGAGCGTTCTGGAGTTTTTGATTCCCAAACCTGCCGGCAGAGAGGAGTGTTTACCATGTGAAGTGCCACACAAGGACCAACGAGACCTCCTGGGAAATGCACATCCTGCTCCCTTGATGAGACGCTACTTCTGAAATCTCCCCTTTCCAGTAATCAGCTTTCCATGCAACCTGTACGTAATAAGATATTCAGGACTTCCGGGCCCATGGACCGACACCGGTACACTTTTATAAAAAGTTTCCTGACACATGCCGGAGCCTGAATAATTCATGCATGTGAGAAAGTTGGGCATTGTGTTTCTTCAGGTTTTATTAATATTATGTATATATTTACACATCTTTATCTGCAGGTATACATTAAATACAAAACTGACATTGAAAAGAAATGTAGGCACACTAAGGCATTGCTTTGCTTACAAAAAGCACCCATGGACCACTATTTTCTATTGCACTCTATAGACGCTTTCATCAATGAAAAACATACATTCCACTGCACATTGATAGAAAATAAAGTATTCATCTACGTGCACGTGCATTCCTGTAACTGTACTGTTGGGACCTGTGCTAAATTCCTAACCTCAGGTCAGAAAAACTCATAAATGTAAGAAAATCAATAACAGAGGTTTCAAACATTTATGTCAAAGATGAAAAAGGTGCATGGGTCACGGGCGTCCAG